>JBCAUA010265833.1:0-20056 GCA_038406235.1 Peronia verruculata | reverse complement strand
CTAACACAACAATTTAGAAAATTTTTTGAAAAAAGCAAATAACACTTATAAATCACTTCTAGATGTTGAATCGAAGGTAAGCCAAATTGTCAACATATTCATCATCGTCATCACAAATATTCTTATCATCATAAGCTCGTGCCCATTTGCCTGACCCCAGTATTGGACATTTGCTATATATATTCAGTATCGTTGTTATTATTGTCATTATATTATTGATGTTACTTTTATTAATATACTATTAATTTTTGTTACTATTGCTATTGCTACAGCCACTAGCATCTTTTTGTTACTATATGTTCTATTTCTGCTGTTGTTGTTATTACACTGGCTTGCAATTACTACAACTGCTACTTTAAACACATTACTGTCAGTATTTTTTTTATCAACCTTGTTTCTGTTGCTTCCTGTGCTGTTGTGTGTAATGTTATTACCAGTATATTCTGCCAACATTGCTGTTGTTGTTGTGACGAAGATTATGATGATGATTAATGTGTACTGACGTTTTAAAATTGACGGTTGTAATTGCGTTTTCTTCTTCGTAATATCGATGATAACTGAACAGTATAATTAACCCTGATAACATTTCTCTAGACATATTAATTATTATTATTGTTGTTATTACAGTTTTTTTAAAATCAGAAAGCAGTTAAGTTAAAACAGGATTAGGTGACGTAAAGGCAAGACAATAATTGAAATAAATCTGCTTTCCGCCGTTTTCGACAGGCACTTAGTTAATACTTGATGGAATAATAACGTTTTAAAAAAAATACGCTCGTGCACTCGCAAACACACATACAAACACACATACTGACAGGTATAGAACCACATATTAAACCCATGTAGTATATTTATTAATTTTTAGTACTGGCGTCGTGGAATAAACGTCGACATAATTATGATCTCCCTGTTCAACTTTTTTTCTCCTTGTTTATGCATGATTTCTATCTACATTTGTCTCGCTCGTATTCATGGTTGACTCTTAAAGTTATTCTGGGCTTTCAAAACATGTCCTTATTATACTCTACCCAAGGAGCTTCTTGCCTAAACCTCTAGTGCACTTGGCACGGGATCAAGTAAGTCACGTTCAGACAGAAACCTTACGCCGGTCTTACACGCTCAGTTTTTGCTCCATTCTAATTGCGCAGTTTGGGTTTGCACAGTTCGTACAGTGCGTGCAGGGGCAAATTAGGCAAACTTTATCGTTGCAAAATCCCGAACTGAGCAAATCAGGCGACACCTGATATTTTTTTTCCCAGTTCAGCAGGCCAAAGCTGAGCACGACCGGATACTGTCGGCTTCCTTTGAAGTTGGCTTCAGGCGGAGAGTAAATATGGTAAATTTATTATGTAAATCATAGCTCAAATCAAATAATAATAATTTAATTATAATAATAATTACAGATTTGGAATCAGCGTGTCCAAATTAGGGCGGACTACGCGTGCACGTCTCGATTGGATGCTTAATGAAAGAGCAATTTATATTTCAAATTTATCCCTACACTCACCAGTACATGTAGGCCGCATAACTGTACAGTATCAAGATTAAATAATAATAATAATAATAATAATAATAACAATAATAAAAGATGTTTGTGCTTAACCTTGGCACACATATGTCGGTACCCTGTCCTAGTTTACCCATCCCCCCACACCCCCCACCCCCCTCCACCCCCAGAAATTCATGAAAAAATGCTCAAAAGTTGTGCTGGTAAAAGGCAAAAGTTATGCTAGAATTTGCAAAAAATCGTAAAACTGCATTAAAAATTGCAACAATTGCCAGATAACATAGACTAAAATTCCTAAAACTGTGAAGACCGCAATCATTATAGAGCGGACATATTGTCACTGCATATGCATGTCCAATCTTAAAATTTCGAGTGTCAGTATGTAATTATGTAGATCTTATTAAAAAAAACAACCGGTATTATATCATTTGTTAAAATGAAAAAAAAAAGTTTTCGTAGAAATGGAATTAATTGGGTACAAGTCAGCCATGATAACTATAAGAACTCTCTTATTATAAGAATGTGCACTACATACATTATGTATGAATGATTTGAATACATTTTTATACCACGAGGTAGTGTTTCCACTTTAATCGTGTTCGTCGAACACACAAAAAAGTATACTATATATATATATATATATATATATATATATAAATATATATATTGCATCAATGCACAGTTTTCTGCAACTAGTCAGTACAGCTGCAGTGATATTCATTGCATTTCGTGCCTTGTTGAAAAAAAAAAACTGTATTGAAGCTCTTATTTTACAACATGTCTGAAAGGCTGGACTAATTTTCACATTTCGCAACTTTTCAAATCTTTTGGTTCAGCTGTACTAGAGCTTTAATTTGCAACTTGTCGGAAAGGCTGCTTCAATTCTCACATTTCGCAGGTTGTCCGAAAGCTGAATTTTAAAATGTTTGCAAAACTGCATATTATGCCATTATTTTGTAACTTGTCGTAGAAGCTGCATTAATTAAAGCTCATATTTTGCAGCTTATCGCAAACCTGCATTATTGTTCTCATACTGTAACTTATCATAAAAGCTGTATCAAAGGCATGACATTGTGTCAGACATCATTTTTTAAAATTGAAATCGAAAGTGCGTTCATCTCTGAACAAGACAGTATCTGTCTTGCCCTCCATTTATTATCGTTTCTTCTTTAAAATCAAATTCTTGTAAAGTAGTTATGTAGATTTATGCATTTGACCGTTCACTTGAACTCGATTTTCTCTGAATTTCGGTCATTGCATTGTTTCTTTCAAATGCAACATCTCTGGCTAGAATAAAGCTAGCTAAGGACATTTTTCACCATCTGGAAGGGTATTAAATAATGGGTGCAAAATCGACATAGTCTCATTTTGACTGGCTGTGAGACAAATTTTGACAAAAGGGAGTTTGTTCCGTCTGTCTTGGACAGAAAGTTCACTGACTGCAATACACTCTCCACCGGCGACGTGCCATAGTTCCCCCAGGAATAGTCAAAGGCCCTGAATGTGGATGGTGTAGAGGGTTTTGAGATAGCATTGCTTGGCTGAGCTGTAGACCATGCTCCCATACCGTGACCAAGTTTGGAGCAGATAAGGGAACGTTACAGGCACAGCATGGAGTCAGCTTCTTATTCAGCACCTGATACTGCCTTTAGTATATTGCATGCCTTAGAGGAAGTAGTCCTCAGATAATTGATGTGAGGAATGAAGGTAGTTTTCGATAAAATTTCACACTCAGAAATTGAGTCCCATCCTTGACAGGGATCCTATGTTTCTCGGGAATGCGATTTTTTTTTTGTTGCAAAAAATGAACGGCTACTGTTTTCTGCATGGAAATATTGAAACCATTGGTCTCCGCCCACCCTGGAGTTGTCTCTCAATGGTAGGCATTCTCTGAGCTCTGTAGCAGATAAGGAAGTCATCTACATACAGGGAACAATTGGTTCCTTGCCAACTGATCTGTGATGAAGTTGACTCTTAAGGGCGTGGGCGAGAGAACACTCCCCTGCTGAATCCCCTCTTCTTGTCCAATAGAATCAGAAGAAGTAGAATTCGGGAAATTCTGAATGAAAATGAAAAGATTACCTTAGAAGCCAAGCCAATGCAAATCCCTCAAAATACAGTGGTCTTCGCCTAAGAATCCTCCGCCTAAGAGCCTGGTCCACCTTAGAACCAGCATATGCCTCGAAACGGAATTGATTCTCCATAATGTGTCTCTCTAAGAACCCGCTCCCAATTAAAAATAATATCCGTCAAGACACCCGAGTGCTTATGGTGTACTTATGGTCAGATCATTTTGTCCAATTGAGAGAAACGCAAAGTGCTAGGTGTGCACTAAAATGGCGATGGGGTGCAAGGAACATGTAGACAAACAGATAGTTGAAGTATAATATAATAGTATGGTCAGTATGAACTAACCAGTCAGCATTTCTTTGTTTGACAACACATGGGACAGTACTTTGATTAGCTGTATGGATAAGGAGGAATAAGTTTAACCTCCTGGCTGGTCAATTGTTTTGCTACTATCGTCATTCTGTAAACACTAGAGTCCCTCGTGCGATTATTAGTGATGTAAAGTAGCAATGCCATGTTTTCATTCGACAGTGATACCGTCATGTAAAAACTTACTCGACATTTAAGGCTAGATAATATTATTGATATGTGCTGAGCAAAGGGGAGAGAAGCGACTGCAAGAACTGCCACAGCATATTCCTCCTCAGTATTGTTGGGAAAGCTTTTGACCATCAGACTACACATGCAACACTTCCATATTTGGTTTTCTAGACGATGTCACCTATACACTGTGTCCTTTTTTCCGCTAAATTACTCTCCAAAGCAAGAAAAAACTGTGAAACCTGGAGGCTTTTTTCAGAACTACATTTCAGTGAAAAATGAAACTGATGACAAGAAACATAAGATAATATTGTTAGTTGTTCACGCTGACATTGCCAGTACAAATCCAGCAAACAATAAACAACTATGTGATAGACAAAGATCTGGAACATGGCGTCGAGTTGCCATACTTTGACCAAAATCTGATCCTGACCAACCAGCAGCTTCTCAGTTGCCCAGGATCGAACCCTTTGATGTGGAGTCTATATAGACTGACATAATGATTCATTCAGATCGCAAAACACCCTTTTAAAATCTGTCAATGATAACTGAAAATTCTGCTGGCGATATTCATATATGGGTCCCAATATTTACTTTAGAAATAGGGAAACATGTTCGAAACTTGAATTGAAATAGAGGGGCATGTTGGGATATGCAGAGTATTAATAGGAGGTTCCTCATTACTTGTTGTCAGAAGTCAATAGGCCTATTTTTTTTTTTTTGCCATGAGATCTATGCTGTTTGACAAGACAATTCTTTCATTTTCAAATGTCAGCCTACTGAGGCTTATCACGCGGGTTTGTATATGATTTATTAAACTTAAACTAGGTACTTCATTATCATACCCAGTTATGTGTGAGACAAAATTCAAGCTGTAAAGCTATATTTCAATAATCTTGTTGTAGAGACCCTTCTACCCTAGAAAAGAGGTTATCAATTAATATTGTCCTTGTTGGACACCTTTTTGGAATTGAAATGATTTGATTAACTTTACAAATAAAATATAACACTAGTCATTCAGGTTTTGCCATCAGCTTTAAATTATCAATTTAAGAGATCGGATTATAAATAAAGATCTACAGTCAAGGCATGGGTCCCCCTGAGATCGGATTATAAATAAAGATCTACAGTCAAGGCATGGGTTCCCCCTACCCCCTCCCCCTCCCCAAGTTAACTGTGCAAAATGTCAAGAGGTCATACCATAGTCTGATCACATAACTAGCGATAGTCCACATAAACACCCGAGACAGTACACTCGGCACGACTCATTAGAGATTATCACATTAGTGAAGTGGGAGAAAGGGAAGGGAAGGGGAAGTGCGTGTTGGGTCTTTGGAGTCATTTTGGAAACCGCTGGATGGAAAACATTTTAATCAGTAACATGAATTTACCATGGTCAAATTAGAAGAAAAGAATCATCAAAGAAAGGTTGCAATCATTCAACTATGCCCCGACAAGGGCCGCCGTCTTAAAATTTGCTACCCAAAATTGTGCAACTTTACTATAAACAGGATTCTACAATTTTCAACCGATTGGCTTTAAATTGTGTCTACATCCTTTTCAGTTCAATGTAGAAATTTGAAATATTGTCGAAATTTCCATCAGAGAAGGGGCTTGGGATAGTGAGACCATACATGTATGGTATAACAAAATTCAGAACCTTGTGGAAGCTACAAAAAAATAGTATTATTATAAGTTTAATTTCCAGACTTTCTGGACTCTAGTATCGAGTGTAGTGTGAGAATACATGTTTTATGAGTTAAAATTAGAATGTAATTCTTTTTGTGAAGTTGCCTTCATGTTAACGGACGCATTGTGAGACAAATACGGTATGCATGTGGAATCTCAACCTTTACATTATGGGCAGTAAGAATATAACGAAATTAATTTCATGGATTGTTTCCCTTTGACCGTATTTCTCCCTCAATACTGAATTTTATTGAATTCACAATGCGACCGCAAAAAGTCATTTTCCTGATATATCACGACAGAGGGAGTGGAAAAAAAATTCGAAAAAGGTGTTTGAGGAAAAAGCCAGGACAAGCAGAGGTCATAGAGGGAAGGCTGGATTGAGAAAAAAGACTATTCTGATGAAAAACAAAACAAAACAAAAAACCCTAAACTGAACCGATTGATGTTGGACTATCGGTCAAATTCTCAAACATTGTCCTCCTATCATTATTGACCGAAACCTTCAGTTTTGCACTTGTCTTGTCCTGTACATTTCACGATCACACCAGATACACATGGACATATACGCAGATAAACAGGCAGATACAGATCAAGATAGGATGACAAGCAATCGGGTAGACAGGTAAACAGACAGGCAGATGGTCAGATAGGCAGACTGACTAACTGACAGACACAGATGGATAGATGTTCCCCTCAGGCCTAGACTGAACTGTAGCACATCAAGACGACTATAAACAAAAATCGTCGGGCCTTCTATTTCTCTCGGTCCTGTCAGTCAAATCTTAGATATGCCTAAACATGTTTGGGTTGGATAGCACCGCCCCTTACGAATCTGGCGAATTGGGGAGGGGGGGGGGAGGAGGGTATGTGTAGCTTTTCCCCTGGTCCCTCCCCCACCATTCCGCCACACCCTCTCTAAGGAGTCGTGGTTGCGGCTCTGCCTGGTGCTGGTAGACTCTGCATTTTGACTCCCCCCCCCCGCCCCACCTTTCCTTTTTCGTCACCCCTCTCCCTCCCTTCATCGTCTCCGTCACAGTCATGTTTATTGACAGCTCCTATCAATATCATTTTTTTTTTTGCGTCTGCATGGACTTTGGGTGAGAGTGACGGATTGACAGGCGATGTTTGATGGAGGCATGGGCAGACAGCATGACACCACTGGCTGCATGGCGGTATCCAGTCAGCACGTTGCTTAGGCAGGAAGAGAAAACTGCTGCAGTAGTGCCGGCCTGCCGCTCTTCAAGACTTTTGGGGGATGCCGTCTTTTCCAGGAGCCTTCCCACTAGACAAGCAGTCGATGGCTTTATTGGGTTCCTCCCCTGTAGGTAGAGCATCTCCATAACTATGAGGCTGGAAAAGGTGTCCAGGGTGGCATCAGTCACCCCATTCTGTGTTGCGTACAGCTCCAGGTAGTCCTCCACCCAGCATTCAAGCTGCTTGCCCTGGTCCGTGATGACCTCTTCTGTCTTGGTCTTCAGCGGTGCGGTCTGGGTTGCAGAGGGGCCGGTGACTGTCTTGATGCCGTCGTAGATGCCCCTCTAATTACCGGTGTCGGCGGCTGACTGGATCTTGCTTCATAGATTCAACCAATAATCATTTGGGCAGCGGCGGGTTGTCTGCTAAGCCTTGCTTCTTGCAGCTCTCAGAGCGTCGCGAGTGCTGGGGCAGGAGTTCTACATGTGGGCCAACAGGGCTTCCCTCTTAGCTTCTGTAACTGGCTGCATGTCTGATGTCTTCCCAGTGTGCTTCGTACCAGTCTGGTTTTCGGCGTTCTCTCTTCCCGAATGCAGAGAGTGCTGATGTGTATATGATGTCCGTCAGTCAGCCCCACTTGTCGTCGACATCGGCTCCGTTGAGAGTGTCAGCAAACAGTTTCTTACTGAAGGCATCTTCGAACACTAGCATCTGTTTTCTCCGCTGATCCCTTATGCAGCAGGTCTAGATACGCAAGAGATCTTTGGTATTCGAGAGGTGTATCTTCTTGGTCGTCAGCCTCACTTTGCTGAAGATGAGGGAGTGGTCTGTGTCGCGGTCTGCGCTGTGGAAACTTTTCGTGTGGCGGATGCTGCGCAGGTCCACACGCCTGGTGATGACGAGGTCAATCTGGTGCCAGTGGCGAGATCGGGGGTGTCCCCAGAAGACTTTAGGGTCTAACTTATTCTGATCAAGTTAAGTCGCTCGACTAATCTTCCAGCAGCTCAGCTCTGAAACCACACAAATACATTAACGTTGGCACAACTCTCACTTCTCATTTTACCCTGCCTGAGACTTTCTGAATAAATGTGTTGGTGCTTTTTTTTTTTAATGTCTTCTTAGAAAGTATTTTTTTTAGAATGAAAACTTGGAAGCACTAGATCTAGATCTAAACCTAGATCTGATACTTTTGACGTTACATGAGAGAACAACCAAAACGAGAAAATAATAATGCATGCGTCCAGTCTTCGTGTTTATGTATCATAAATGTTTCCATGATTGACTGAGAGATTTTGCATACTGCTTACCACAATACTGATAAAAAAAAAAAAAATTGGGTCTAACAAATCAATCGATTTTCAACATTTTCATCACATTCTGAGTCGTTTGTGTGTGGGTGTGTGTGTTTGTATTTGTGTGTGTGTGTGTATGTGTGTGTCCAGTCAATATTATAAACTTCCAGGGTAACCCCCCCCCCTCCGTCATACATTGGTGATTTCTAAGGCCAAGCAGCTATTAAATGTATGTATGTTTGTGAGTGCGTATCTTCGTGTGCGATGCAAACATAAAATACGCATAATCTCTTTATACAACTGATTACACCTGAGAGGTGAACTCGCTTCGGCTGACCTTCGATAGAGTTGATTTTTTTCTTTGGAAAACATGCATGACAGTAACTTAAGTTTTATAAAAATAAGTTGGCTATGTTGACTTCAGTACAATCGCTGCTACACATGTGCTGGTAAATGGTTTCAATTTCTTTCCCCGATCACCCACTACTAACAAAAAAAACGGGTGATTTCCCTCTCTATCTCAAAGTCTCTCCCCTCCTGTCTTGCCAAGTCGCACAACGCTGTACTTACACATTTCTCTCCCTCCACCCCTCCCCCTCCTCTATCTCTCCGCCAGTATACAATGCGCTCTTACTCTCTCTCTCTCTGTCCTCCCCCCTCCCACCCTATCCTCGGAAAAAAACAAAAACAACTCCTTCCCCTTACCCACTACCAACAACTTCCTGCTGATGTGCCGTTCAATCTCAACACAACACAACACAAAGCAGGGAAAGTGATGGCCTATTGGTCTGAGAGAGAAAAAATGAGAATTGAGAAGGGGGGAGGATATGTGCTCAGTTGGCCGAGGACTCGGGAGGTTCATGTCGAACTGCAGCGTTGTTCCATCTGCATGACACTTTGCCTCTTCTCCCCCCTTCCCCAGTCCATCCCCAAGTCAGACAACGCTTGGCCTTACAGTGAACTGTACTCGCCCTTTAAATCTGTCATTCTTTCCTAACAAACTTATATTGGCTTCTGTGATGTCTTGCGCCTGATTGTAAAGTAAGAGAGTTAAAATACAGTTGAATGATTTAAAACAAATCAGCTCAGATAACATAAAAGTTGACGAACTGTGTTATTTAGCGACTCAAGGAAAAGTTGTTGACAACTTTGACAAGCGCCTGAGTTCAGAGTCACGAGAAGCCCGTATGTCGCTCACAACAAATTCATCCGGAACACAGATTTGCCAGTCCACCACACGAGAAGTAGGCCTATCTCTGTACTTGACGGGTATGCTGAACCTGTGGGCAAGTTAAAAAAAACGGCGTGACCGCATCATTTCACTTCATTCCAAAGATCACGATCAGTGTATGTCAATTTGCTGTTTGATGGAGTCATCAGATTCCGGTACGCTAAGTCTAGTTAAATTTATATATCAGATTTGTATCTACTATCATAACTTTATTATCTCTTTACGGCTTGGTCAGCAGATTTATGGTAGATCTACTTATGGTTGAAAGAATATCAGATGCAAATGGCAATGATTTTTGTATGATATCAGCAACACAAATTTCATAGGCACTTCTATATCTACCTTTAATTATTAACTGTTATGAATGGTCCTCATTTGTTATTATAGGCTACTATTAAGAACCGAGAAATGTGTGTGTTTGTGCATGTAAAGGTTAAGCATATTAGAAAAGAAAAGCTAATTCAGTGCATGTAGATCTAGGTCAATGTCTGAGAGTTTTGCAGTATTCATGTTCAAGCAAGGGTTTCAAAAATGCCAAGATTAGACACAGCAACATGTTACATCAAAGGACCGGCATGTAAATTATTCCTTCTGAAAGGTATTTCTGAGTTTAATGCAATATCCTGGTCACATGTCAGGGATGGTAACTCTGGCTGCTATCACACTAATATAGAATAGTGCTAAGACATAGCGTTGTTTGAAATCATTGCAAGCTGCTGTCCACCAGATTCCACCACATTCATGTAAAATAAATTCTTTCACATTCCAGATCTTGATCTAGTCTTTATGACACTGCTACCAGCATGAGTAGATTATGATATGAAGTGTTACAGAAGGTGGTAGATCTGATTCAGGCAAATTTCATTCTGATCCATTGATATATTATTTAAAAACGAAAGGATTAATAACATTAATATTATTCCATTTCCAGGTAAATGAAAGCATTCTCACAATCCCTGATTCAGCAACAGCTCATAATTCCAGAAGCCATGAGAAACATTTCAGCAGCTAAATGACCAGCCTGAAGGAATTTTTCCACATTCTGGATGGGGTAAGATTGACTTTCCACACACCTGCCATTAGATCCAGAGACAAAACAAGGTCCCTGTCAAATTTCTAAAGTCTGCCTGAAATCACACAGATCATATACTCTAATGTGCCCACATTATTAACTCTAGGTGCCCTGGGAATTTTTTTATTTTCATTTTTTAAATTTTAGGCCTAAATTAATGAATTTTCAACCTGACCCAGTAATGCTCTCTTTGATAACATTTCAGAAGCTTAACGTGAGAATTAAAAAAAAATAAATAAATATACGGCAAACTTTGTACATTTTTGTCCTCCATTTGTAGGAGCACCGTACCTGTGGGAAAAATGTTTTGTGTATGTGTTTTTGTTTGCCATTTCAAGTTATTGAATCATACATAAAATATTTACGCTCGAAACAGCTTTCACAGTCAAAAGAATAATAACACAACAGACAACACAATATTCCTAAGTTTAATAAGGAATGTGTCTTAAGCAAAAAAAAAAAAAAAGAAAAGTTTTTTAGACTGCATGTTTTCAACCACATAGAAAACAAAGTTACAATATAAAGCATCCTTCAGTTTTTTTTTTTTTTTTTATTAAATTGTCATTAAATAAAATAGAATAAACAAGTGCTGAATGATCAATGCTCCCAGAATCAAATTTGAAATTATGTTAGACTATGGAACACTTATCCACCTTATTCAGAATTAGCCTGAAACAGACATTTAATCTGTGTATGTATCTCAACAGATTGACTTGCTAACCTCACACTGTCTACTATGACCGAGCATGACAAAGGTAAGACTTGATGCTGCAGTCCTCTGACAGTTTGATAGCCTGCTAGATTTAAACCCCAGCCTTCGGGCTCTGTCAGTCCAGTTTTCATTCTTCTTGTCAGGTAAGCTATTTAATCATCTTACAGATTTTATTCGTCCACATCCAGATTCTTGATCCTTATCAAATTTCCACACAAAGTTCTCTTTCCACATCTACCAAATTTTTCAGGATATTGACCCTTTCTTTCCAAAGTTTGTATTTTGAACGTTAGATAAGAGTGCTCACTTCTTCTCTATTGCAAAATCTTTATTGAAGTCTGTCATACTTGTCACTCCAGTTTGTGGTCTTAAAGTTTAAGTGATGTTTGTTTTCTATCCATTTTCTTCATTGTTAAGAGTGTATTGGTGAAGATCCAGCCTAACACTCATGTCACTAACTCGCTCCTTGCTTTCTCAAGCTCAGCTACCAAATGTCCCGTTTTATGTCCCTCTTCATCCATCGACCACCGACCGCCCTCCACCCCCACCCCCTCCATAGAAGTGTATACTAACTGCGCGCTCTCTCTCTCCTTCTGGAAGCCACCGACTGCCCCCCCCCCTCCCGGTCCATGTACGTGCCTACTAACTCTGCTCTCTCTCTCTCCCTCCGTAAACCACCGACCGCGCCCAATACCCCACACTCCATGTGCGTGCCTACTAACTCCACTCTCTCTCTCCGTCAGCCACTGACCGATTCCCTACAAGTACCCAACTACTCACTCCGTTCTCTCTCCGTCCATAAGCCACCGACCACTCTCCCTATATTTGTACGTGCCCACTAACTCCACTCTCTTTCTCTCCGTCCGTAAGCCACCGATCGCCACCAATTCCTGTCACTCTTATGTGCGTGCCTAGTAACTCTGCTCTCTCTTCCCGTCAGCCACTGACCGTCCTCCTTCATGTATGTGCCCACCAACTCCACTGTCTCTCTCTCTCTCTCTCTCTCTCTCAGCCACTGACTGATTCCCTACAACTATGCAACTATTAACTCGGCTCTCTCTCTGTCCATCTGTAAGCAGCCGACCGATCCCCCCTTCCATGTACGTCCCACTAACTCCACTCTCTACCCCTGTCAGCCACCGACCACTCATCCCCCCCCTTCCATGCATGTACCAACTAATTCCGCTCTCTCCCTCTCCATCCGTAATCTACCGACCGCCGCCAATTCCCGTCACTCCATGTGCGTGTCTACAACATCGCTCTTTCTCCCGGTCAGCCACTTACCGCCCTCCTCCATGTATGTGCCAACTAGCTCCGCTCTCTTTCTCTGTCAGCCACTGACCGATTCCCTACAAGTGTGCAATTATTAACTCGACTCTCTCTTTCTGTCCCTCCGTAAACCACCGACCACTCTCCCCCATTCCATTTACATGCCCACGAACTCCACGGTCTCTCTCCGTCCGTAAACCACCAACCGAGCCCAGTCCCCCCCCCCCCACTCCATGTGCATGCCTACTAACTCTGCTCTCTCTCCTCGTCAGCCACTGACAGCCCTTCTCCATGTATGTGCCTACTAACTCCGTTCTCTCTCTTCGTTCGTAAGCCACTGACCACTCTGCCCTTCAGTGTCTGTCCTCACTAACTCCGCGCTCTCTCTCTCCATTCGTAAGCCATCAACCGCACTGTCTACTAACTCCGCTCTCTCTCTCCGTCAGCCACTGACCACCCTCCTCCATGTATGTACCTACTAACTCTGCTCTCTTTCTACGTCTGTCACTGACCAATTGCCTACGCAACTACTAACTCAGTTCTCTTTTTCTCCCTCCATAAGCCACCGACCACTCCCCCCCTTCCTTATATGTGCCCACTAACTCAGTTCTCTTTCTCTATGTCCGTAAGCCACTGACCGCCGCTGATTCCCGTCACTCCATGTTCGTGTCTAAGTCCGCTCTCTCTCCCTTTGAGCCACTGACTGGCCTTCTTCATGTATGTGCCAACTAACTCCGCTCTCTCTCTCTCTGTCAGCCACTGACCGATTCCTTACAAGTATGCAATTACTAACTCCGCTATCCCTCTCCATCCGTAAACCACTGAGCATTCCCCGCCTTTCATGTACGTGCCCACTAACTCCGCTCTCTCCCTCTCCACCCGTTTGAAACCAACTGCGCCAATTCTGCATCCCCCCCCCCTCCACTCCATGTGCGTGCCGACTAACTCAGCTCTCTCTCCTCATCAGCCACTGACCACCCTCTTCCATGTATGTTCCCACTAACTCCGGTCTATCTTCTCCGTCAGCCACTGACCAATTTCCTACAAGTATGCAACTACTAACTCTGTTCACTCTCTCTTCGTCCGTAAGCCACCGATCACTGCCCCCCTTCCGAATACGTGCCAACCAACTCTGCTCTCTCCCTCTCCATTCGTAAGCCACCCACCACCGCCAATTTCCGTCACTCCATATGCCCACCATCTAACTCCACTTTCTCTCGCCGTCAGCCACTGACCACTCTCCTTCATGTATGTGCCCACTAACTCCGCTCTTTCTCTCCGTCAGCCACTGACCAATCTCCTACAAGTAAGCAATTACTAACTCCGTTCTCTCTCTCTCCGTCCGTAAGCCACCGACCATTCCGTCCCTTCATTGTATGTGCCTACTAACTCCTCTCTCTTTCTCTCTCACCATCCATGAGCCACCAACCGTGTCTACTAACTCTTCTCTCTCTCTCTGACCACCCTCCTCCATGTATGTGTCTACTAACTCCGCTCTTTTTCTCCATCAGCCACTGACCGATTCACTACATGTACGCAACTACTAACTCCGCTCTCTCTCTCTCTCTCCGTCCGTAAGCCATCGACCGCTCCCACCCCCCCCCTTTTCCCTTTTTTTTTCCATGTATGTGCCAACTAACTCCGCATACAAGTATGCAACTGCTAACTCTATTTCCTGTCTCTCCGTCCATAAGCGACGACCATTCCCCCCTTCCTTGTATGTGCCCACTTACTCCATCCCCTTTCTCTCCATCCATAAGCCACAGATCACGCCCAATCCCCCCAACTCCATGTGCATGCCTACAAAGTCCTCTCTCTCTCCCCGTTAGCCACCGACCACTCCTGCCTTCCATGAACGTGCCCACTAAATCTGCTCTCTCTCTCTCTGTCCGTAAGCCACAGACCGCACCTACCAAATCTGCTCTCTCTCTCTCTCCGTCAGCCACTGATCACCCTCCTCCGTTGTATGTACCTACTAACTTCGCTTTTTCTCCATCAGTCACTGATGGATTCTCTACAAGTAAGCTACTACTAACTCTGTTCTCTCTAGGTTTGTCCGTAAGCCACTGACCACTTTATCCGTTCAATGTATGTGCCTACTAACTCTGCTCTCTCTCTTGTCAGCCACTGACCACCCTCCTCCATGTATATGTCTACTAACTCCGCTCTCTCTCCATCAGCCTCTGACCGATTCCCTACAAGTACGCAACTACTAACTCCGTTCGCTCTCTCTCTGTCCGTAAGCCACCGACCGCTCCCACCCCCCTTTTTTTTTCCATGTACGTGCCAACTAACTCCGCTCTCTCCCTCTCCATTCGTAAACCACCTACCGCCGCCAATTCCCGTCACTCCATATGCCTGCCATCTAATTCCACTCACTCTTGCCGTCAGCCACTGACCACCCTCCTTCATATATGTGCCCACTAACTCCGCTCTTTCTCTCTGTCCGTAAGCCACTGACCACGCCCAAACCCCCCTACTCCATGTGCGTGCCTATTAAGTCAGTTCTCTCTCCCCGTTAGCCACCGACCACTCCCTGTCTTCCACGTACATGCCCATTAACTAAGCTCTCTCCCTCTTCATCCAGCTGCCACAGACCGCGCCCAATTCCCCCCCCCCCCCACTACATGTGCGCGCTACTTGTGCGTGCCTGCTAACTCCGTTCTCTCTATTCATCAGCCACTGACCGGCCCCCTTTATGTAATGCCTACTAACCCAGCTCTTTCTCTGTCCAGCGTTAGCCAATACCAACCTATATTGTGCATGTGTCTACTGTGTTCTCTCTCTGTGGTGTTAGCCAATGACCAACCTGTTTTATGCATGTGCCTACTAACTCAGCTTTTTCTCTGTCCAGCGTTCGCCACTGATCTGCCTGTTTGTGTATGCATACTGTCAGCGCAGAGAGACATGACAAAAATGTTTTTAAATAATACCTACCGGTATATATCAGTTTTTCTTATTTCCGTTGTTTTCATGCATTTTATTCAGGGGCTCGAGTGTGCTCATAAAATGACCAATGGATTTGAGTCCAGTACTTTTTGGCTTATGCAACAAAATCTAGTACTTTTCGGTCAATATTTACTTCTGTATTAATAAATTTTCTTCTCTTTTGACCCCCTGCCTTCAATGGCTTGAAATGAGGAACAAGAAAGCAAGAACTGTTTCTACGAGTTTCTTCCTGAAGTAGTTCAGTTACGGTACTGGAAATCTTCCTCACTTGCTGCCTGCCTGCTTGTGCTTATCAAGGTATGCTGACTTGAATTCAGTACGAAAGTATGACATGAAGATTGATCTGACAGTTTGGTGACAAATTTTCTGACAGCCCCTATTGCTCTATTAAAGTTGAGACATAAATGTGGTATTGATCGAAAAGAATAGGAAAAGTTTTGTTTGATCCATTATAAAGAGATGAATGAAACTGAACCCAATTATCAGCCCTTCAGTCCATTGCTTTTAGGATCTCTACTGAAGGAGGACTTTAACTTTCTACAATGGTAATTTGACTTTTTGCTCTGGTTTTCCAATACCACATGTTTATCTCATTTGCCCTTCATCATGATAGGAAAAATCTTGCTGGTTATTCATCAGTTTTGTCCTGTTGCTCCACAGATCTCTGTGTACTGTGCAAATCTGGTGCTGAATATAATTTGCACAACATCTGTTAATGCATCTGGTTTTTCCATTGTTTGAGAAAACTATCGGAAAGAAAAAAGGCGAGCACTGATTTTTTTTTTAACTTCATGGTCATTGACTGTGTCTCTTTTTTTTTCTCTTAAGGTACCTTGTTATGCATGGCTATCAGTTTTAGTGATAGGCTTGATACCTAACCAGCTTCAGTATACCGCACTTAGATCCATTGAAACCCATTTCAGCATCTGTAGAATATTTCTGTAAATTAATAATCCACTTGTGATTAGAGAAAGCGTTATTCATTTACTATATATATGCCCACTCGTAAATATATATTTGTATACCAAGATTACATCCAAATTGTAACTTCTTCTCAGATAGAACACCTATGTCTAACAATCCAAGGAAAAAAAAAAACGCAATGACCTGGTTGATTTAAAATAAGAAAGCTTAAATGGTTCACTTTTTGTGTGTGTGTGTTCTTTTGTTTTGCCATATGCTTACACTATTTTTTAATTGCTTCACAAT
The DNA here is from genome assembly GCA_038406235.1 of Peronia verruculata. Lineage (NCBI taxonomy): Eukaryota > Metazoa > Mollusca > Gastropoda > Systellommatophora > Onchidiidae > Peronia > Peronia verruculata. Next base: position 3,319 of record JBCAUA010265833.1, on the reverse strand, counting down.
TTTTATTGGAATTATTTTCAAAACTATTTTTGGCTAAAGTAAAAGTTCTGTCATTGACCAGAATGTTTTGATTTCAGTAAGATCTAATCTTTGGCTCCATCCACACAGATTCACTTGCTGACCAGCTCAAACCATGGATTGTCACCCAGCATAGCACATGGATGACAAGGAGTGAGCGGTGATGAGGGTAAGATTTAAATGTAGAGTATGGCCTGAAGATGTGCTCCAGTTATTTTTCATGTAGCTGTACATTCATTGTAACAGTCATCGAATTGCTTTATTCATATAAAATGTACTCAATAGTACTTTTTGGAATCTCCTATGTTTTCTTTTGAAGTGTTTTCCCTGTTTGTTCTTCTTTGAAACCAAGTTGTGCATATCAGCCACATTGCTAATGAAAAAGTTGTTATATTGTGCTGTACATTTGCAGTATGGTCCTGGGCCATCCAGAGGAATTCCCCCATTCAGTCATCCAGCATCACTACCAATAGTGACTCAGTTGCCCACTGTAATGAACTGGAACTGGGAGGAGTAACGCAGTCAGTGAGTTCAAAACTAGGAAGATTCTGTTACCATACAAGGGGGGAGGGGGAGAGAACAACAGAAGTTAGTAATCATACTTATATTAAGTCTAGGATTGTTTACATAATAATGGAAAAAATACCATAACTGGGGATGATGGCAGCGACTCAATTGCTTTTCTTTTATTTCAATGGACATTTTTGGACAAAAATAAAACAGTATAATAAACCTGCAGGTGTCTCCTGATATATAAGCGGTCTGTGTTCATCTCCTCAGGAATACGACTCTTAAAATCCATGTTGCCATTTGTCCGCATTGACGCTCTGACTACGGTACATGTTATGAGCAAGGTAGGTTAACTTCTTTGGTCAGTCATTCATGCATACATTAGTGTTGTTTGTTTGAACTCATTTTGAAACCTACTTTTGGCTGTAACAAAAGTTCTGTAATTCATCATCATGTTTTGTCTTGACTTCAGTTAGATGTAATCTTTGGCTGCATCCACACAGATTCACTTGCTGGCCAGCTCAAACCATGGATTGTCACCCAGAATAGCATATGGATGACCACGAGTGAGCGGTGATAAAGATAAATCTCATGTACAGAGCATGATCTGACCATGTGCTCCAGACAATATACATGTAGCTTTACATCCACTCTATCAGTCACCAAAGTGCTTTGTTCATATTACATGTACTTCATAAAGTATATGCTGAAATCTAGGATCCTTTATACAGTAACAGAACAATACCAAGTCATTCAATTTTTTTTTTGTTCTTACAATGGAAACTTTTTGAAAAAAAAAATATAATAAAGACAGATGTCTCCTGATACTTTTACATAAGACTGATCTTTGTTCATTTCCTCAGAATTCTGTCTCTGGAAACATGTGACTCCACTTGTCCAGAATGAGTCGCAGATTATAAGTTACCTGCAAGGTAGGTATGCTTCTTTAGTCAGTCTAATGTTCACACTGAAGTATTTTACATGTATTTTGTGTTTGATCTCATCTCTGCCCTCTCTCTAAATTCTTTTTAGCTATGATTTTTAGATCACAGATTCTGCTGCCATCTTGGTGTTGTGACTGGACCAATGAGCTGCCTTCATTTGGGATAACAAGGTCTGATTGTCATGTATAGAATGGAGATGTTAGTGACACTCAAGAAACATATAGTGACAACAGAAACAGGCCTGTATAACCACCATGGTCAATTCAAGTTCTTGCTGTTTTTGTTTTTTTTATGTGTGTGTGTGTGTGGGGTTTTTTTTTACCAAAATGAAATATAATGTAAACTTTAACCATTTAGATACTAAGTTCTGTCTACATGAACATATGTTAAAACTTCATTTTCAATGAGATGTTCTATATGATCGATGGCTAGGTCTCTATGTGGTCAATGCCTGAGTTTTCTATGTGGCCAATGGCTGACTTTTCTGTGTGGCCAATAGCCGTATGTTGTCGACGGCTAAGTTTTCTAAGTGGTCGGTGGCCGAGTTATCTATATGGTCAAACAGCCAAGTTCTCTGTGTGGTTGGTGACTCAGTTCTCTGTGTGGTCTGTGGCTGAGTTCTCTGTGTGGTCGGTGGCTTAGTTCTCTGTGTAGTCAGTGGCTTAGTTCTTTATGTGGTCTGTGGCTGAGTTCTCTGTGCAGTCGGTGGCTTAGTTCTCTGTGTGGTCGGTGGCTTTGTTCTCTGTGCGGTCAGTGGCTTTTGTTCTCTGTGCGGTCGGTGGCTTAGTTCTCTGCGGTCGGTGGCTGAGTTATCTGTGTGGTCGGTGGCTTATTTATCTACGGTCGGTGGCTTAGTTCTCTGTGTGGTCGGTGGCTTAGTTCTCTGTGCGGTCGGTGGCTGAGTTTTTTATGTGGTCGGTGGCTGAATTCTCTGTGCGGTCCATGGCTGAGTTCTTTGAGTGGTTGGTGGTTTAGTTTTCTGTGCAGTTGGTGGCTTAGTTCTCTGTGCGATCAATGGCTGAGTTCTCCTTGTGGTCAGTGGCTGAGTTCTCTATGTGGTCAGTGGCTGAGTTCTCTATGTGGTCGGTGGCTTAGTTCTTTGTGCGATTAGTGGCTGAGTTCTCTGTGTGGTCAGCAGCTGAGTTCTCCCAGTGGTCGGTGGCTATTCTCTGTGTGGTTGGTGGCTTAGTTCTCTGCATGGTCAGTGGCTATATACTTTTTTGCTCAATTTCCTTGTCAGTTATATTTAAGCCTAACTACTGCCTATTAGAGCCGAACGATGCATGCAAACTCTTCCTCAGTAACATGCACTGTCACCTAGAAACTAACACAAAATCTACACCTATATAGCATGGAATTCAACAAAATTTAGGGTGATAGGGAGCTGGTGTAGTTCTAACATGGAAGTTCCCACTAAAGCAGGTATGCTTGAAGTCCAACCCAGGGGCCAATTATGGCCCACAGCTCCTTTGATATTTTAAATGAATCTAGATACCCTGAATCTTTCCCTAAGTTGGTTTTTCCTAGTCAGACTTTTTCCTCACTTGAGGTAGTGTTCAGATATGAAGGAACAATGATTTTTGGTGAAAATGTTTAGATTTATTTCTGTTTAGTTCTATGTGAAATAAAAAGCATGCCATTTGGAGTAAAAATTGCATCTGCATTTAATGTGAGTGGTTTCAATAATATCAGACTGATTGGTCAGGCCTTCTTTGTACAAAGTTTGGACACTCCTGCTCTAATGGGAATGGGTATGAGGGATGAGCTCCACCCCTGAGTCCTGTCACAGGCCAGGGGTTTTAGAACAGGAAACTAACAGTAATCAAGACACAATTAACATCTTGACC
>JBCAUA010265723.1:0-19664 GCA_038406235.1 Peronia verruculata | reverse complement strand
AGCCGGGTGGTTCCGGAGACGAAAGCTTGTCCCTGGGCAAGGAGGGGGGAGACCCCCTCCCCCCCCCCCCCCCCCGTCCCCTTTAAAAGCCTTTTCCAGTAAAATGTTTGCTCTGCTTATGGAACCCGACTGAAGCAGTTGTTTTTCACCATTGCCAGCGAGACAACCCCAATCAGGAGGTTGAAAGACGTCTATAGAACGTAGCCATTGCCAGCCATATAGCAGGTCTCTGATGACGTGGTCCAATCCCATCTTACTGAAAGTTGCCATGAAGAGACTCGTTCATATGCCAAGTACAGACTGGTGTTTTTGTTGTTGTTTTTGTTGTTGTTGTTGTTGTTGTTGTTGTTGTTGTTGCTGTTGTTGTTGTTGTTGTTGTTGGTGTTGTTGTTGTTGTTGTTGTTGGTGGTGGTGGTGGTGTTGTTGTTGCTGTTGCTGTTGTTGTTGCTGTTGTTGTTGTTGGTGGTGTTGTTGTTGGTGTTGTTGTTGTTGTTTGTTCTTGCCAGTTTATTTTAGAATGTGGAAGGACAATAGTGAAGTAGATCTATGTGTCGTAGTTTTGAAAAATAAGTCATTGCATGTGAAAATCTCACTTGAGTATGGCAATTAGCATGAACCCAAATCAAAGAAAAGCCTCGGGTTGGATTGTTGGTAATCAGACAGGAAAATGAGTACACCGGTGGATTTTTACAGGGGTCTAATACTCTCTTGGACTGATGCAATTGATTCTGAGTCGCAAGCACACAGAGATTAAAAGTTAGTTACTCACCAGAATGGCAGAACAAGGCCAGATAGATCTAGGTCCACGCTGAGGTGGAACGGTATAGGATTCGATACACCGGTATCGGCTGTATGACAGACCCACCATAAACTATAAGGGAGAGAGCCAGGCCGAGCTTGTGCCTTCTACTACAAGTTACTCACCTGTAATTGTGTGTTCTTTGACAAAGCACTCAGCACACAGCCGCTTTGTTGTCTGGCTTGGGCTGGAGCTCAGATGCGATGAGTACACTACAAGACCAGCCATTGTCACCAGATGTGCTCTCCACTCAGACTTGCTCTTGTTTCTCCTCCTGCTTCAGCACCTCACCTGGTCATTGCCCCCCCCCCTCCTCCACCTCCACCATCTTACCCCTACGCCTTCTCTCCCATTATACCTGCCTGTGATATTCCGTCCCACCCCCACCCCCCTTATCTGTCCCCAGGGGCTGGGAAGGGAGGGGAGGGGGGGGGACCTCAGCCTGAAGTAACTGTCTCTGACCGACTTTGTGAGCTGCCAATACCATTATTGCCAACTGCTTTCTTCAGCCCGTCGTCATTTTCTTTTTCTTTCTTCTTCTTCATCATCTTCTTCTTCCTCTTCTCCTTCGCCATCATTTGGTTTTGCTTGTATGTGTGTCTCTGCATGTTTATGAGTATGTGTGTGTGTGTGTATGGGCATGTGTATGTGTGTGTGTGTGTGCGTATATGTATCCTGTATCATCAAGTGTGAGCTGAAGCCCTACTTTAACAGCTACAGATCTTTCCAACTGCCCTGGTCTCTTGTTCCGCCCATTCTTACTTGGGATCTGTCCTGTGGATACGCCCTTACCATGACAAAGATCTGAAGACTCCAGTGGAAAAAAAAAAAAAACAGAAGTCGCATTTTCTACAACGGTAGAAAAACAGAAATTAAAGTTTTAAGTCTATTGTTTTTCCACGTGTATTTAAAAATTCTCTTTTTTAGCAGAACGTACCTAGTATTGCCGAATTACTGCTCTGGTTAACAGATCCTAGCGGTGGGCTTTATAATGTCTAGGCATTAACTCATATTTCACAAAAATTAAAAATGTGATTTGTCTGGCTTTTCACTGGAGTCTCCAACTGTAGGGGCCCAAACCAGCACAGACTGTAACAGTCCCTTTTTTTTTTTTGTCGTCCCCAGGCGAGTAGCTCGCAGATGTACAGCCGTGCGCTTCGCCTCTCATACAGAACAACTGCTGGTCGCTGACAGGTCAGGAGATGTCTACGCATTCCATCTATCGCCAGACTCGGATAGTGGTCATCTCTCCCGACAGAAGGGTGCTACCGAAAGAGAACTTGGGGCCGGCGACGAGCAGAGGCAGTCAGAAGCTAATGGCGGGCAGGAGAACGGAGAGGGCGAGTTAGTGTTAGGTCATCTATCTATGCTGCTGGACTTAGTAAGTGACAAAGTGTGTCTGTAAGTGTCAGAAATGTCGTAGAGTATCTGCCAGTCATTCTGTCTGTCTCTCAGTTGTCTGTCTGTTTGTTTTGCTTGTCTATCTGTCTCTCAGTCTACCCATGCTACTGGACTTGTTAATTGACAAGACTTTGTAGTATGGCAGTGTGTGTCTGTATGTGTGTATGTGAGAGAGAGAGAGAGAGAGAGAGAGAGAGATGTCACAGAGCATGTCAGTCATTCTGTCTGTTTATCTGTTTGTCTAACTGTCTGTTTGCTTGTCTGTCTGTCTCTCAGTTAGTCTGAATGTGTATGCATGACATCTTGCCTTTTTGTGTCCGTCGGTCAGTCTGTCTATCCGATTGTCGGCTCATCTTTTGTTTGCCTGTCTGCCAGTGAATCTGTTTGCTTATCTGTCAGTTGGTTTTTCTGCCGGTCTGTCTGTCTTCTCGTCTGTCTGTGTGCTTGTGCAGATCCTGCCGTATTCCAGGCACTAATGTGGACAGATGTATGTTTCATTTCCCCGAGGATCGAGCTTGTCTCTTCTTTTATGTGAATCGCATTCCATCTGTCCACCCAACCCCCTATCCCACAAAGATTATAAGAGTAGTTCAGCCTACTGCTTCTCACAGATAAAGAGCGGACAGATTGTATATGCTTCAGTACAGCCCAGTGAAGGTTTTCACGTAACTGTGTGCTCTGTAACTGTCATCGCTGTTCATCTCCCCCCTCCCACCCCGTCGTTGGCTGGTATATATAAGAAGGTTCCTTGTTTTCACCTGCAGGTGGTGAAAACTCGCCATCGGTGGGATGTCTTCTATAGAATGCCATCCTCGACGTTTCCAGGTGTGACATTTCTTCTCTCTTCTTGCTCCTGTTTTCTGTCCTGCTCTCTTTCCTCTTGATGTAGTCGTATCTTATCGTGTTTGACACAGTATAGCCGTGATCGTGCTGATGTCTTTAAGTCCCAGCACAAACAAACAAACAAACCTCCACTTCCGTCCCTCTCTGTCCCCAGCTGGTGCTGGAGGCTGAGCGCCTGGTGGTGACCTGTGACCGAGATGAGAAGATCAGACTGAGCGCTTTCCCTGACGCCTACAACATCCAGGCCTATTGCCTGGGTCACACACAGTAAGTATGACTGCTTAGGTCACACTCTAAATATGACTACCTAAATCACACACAAGAAATCTGACTGCTTGGGTCACACACAATGAGTCTTGACTACTTCGGCCACGTTTAGTAATCCTGACGACTTAGGGCTCATTTGGTAAGTGACCACTTAAGCCACATACTGTGTGTTTTACTGCTGAGCGACTCCTCAGTAAGTATGACTACGCAGGTGACACTCAGTAAGTCTGACTACTAATATCACTCTAGAAAAATATGACACTTTAGTTTGCACTTGATCTGTATGGTGCTTTGCGTGACACAGCAATTCTGATAACATAGATCAATGAGTCTGACTGCTAAGGTCACATTCAGTAAATCTGAGCGCTTATTTCACATGTGTAAATATGGCACTTGAGATCACATTCAGTAAATCTGACTACTTAGGCAACACCCAGGAAGTATTTGCTACTTAGATCACACTCAGGAAGTATGACTGCTAAGGTCACGTTCAGCGAATATGACTGCCTGGGTCACTCTTACTAAATTTGGCTGTCCAGGATACAGTGTTGAGCTGCCACCTGATGGAGATAGTCGTTTACTGTGTTTACAAAATGGACTGGGCCAAGACTATATTTAATTTCAAGTTGTCAAAAACTAACACTATATTTTCTTTTTCCATTGAGCATCGTAACAACATTAACATGGGCAAGAGGCAAGAGTAAGTAACTTAGGACAAGAAGCAAGAGAATGCAAGGATACGGAGCAAGAGAGAGAGAGAGAGAGTAACTGAGGACAAGAAACAAGGGGGCGTAACTCAGGACAAGAAACAAGGGGGCGTAACTCAGGACAAGAAGCAAGAGGGAGTAACTCAGGACAAGAAGCAAGAGGGAGTAACTCAGGACAAGAAGCAAGAGGGAGTAGCTTAGGACAAGAAAGAAGAGGAAGTAACTTAGGACAAGAAGCAAGAGGGAGTAACTTAAGACGAGAAGTAAGAGGAAGTACGGACAAGAAGCAAGAGGAGTAACAGGAGAAGAAGCAGGAGGGAGTAACTTAGGGGAGATAACTGTCTACTTCGACGGAAAACCCAGAAGAATGAACTAGAACTGGAGTAAGCGTAACTGGAGTGATTGAAAAGCCTCGATATTTTACGCCACAATCTATAATCTATTTCCGATATCATGTAGTCAGTGCTCTGGTCATAGGGGGATGATTTAGACATGCCCATTGCGACATCATTTCTCTACTATTCTTGGTTTATACAACTCATAGACATACAAGTAGAAGACCCGGCCCTCAGGGTCAACTTCCGGTCCAGCTTCTTTCCTCAGCCCGCTCGGCTCCCACAGTAATTTAGCCATGAGAGTGATGTTCTATTGGAGCAGTGGCCGCCGATAGAGACTGAACATGCGTGCTGGATGTAGTTAGGCTAGTATGTCTATGAAACAACCAGCCAACCCGGTGGTCAGGTAAGGGCATTGGTTTAGTAGCCCAGAATTTAGCACCTCTCTGTCCTGAAACATGATGCCTTCCATATTCTCTTGGTGGTAGTCGAAAACTGCGATATTTTCTGTGGTTTCCTTGGACCAAAGACAAGACAGGTGGTAGCATTGCACTGTGACTTGCAAATGTCTCAGACCCAGCAGAGTTGTTGTTGTTGTTGCTTATGTTGTTGTTGTTGTTGCTGTTGTTGTTGTTGTTATTGTTGTTGCTGCTGCTGCTGTTGTTGTTGTTGTTGTAGCTAATGTTGTTTTCTTCTATTGGCTTGTGTTAGGACTTTGGTGCTGACCGGACGTTTCCAGCTCCAGGTCTGTCATGTCACTCTGTCAAAACTTGTCTCGCCCCCCAGATACATGTAATCAGGCCATGCTCTCAGTGGTCAGTACAAGGAGGGAGTGTTCAAGGATGTCAAATTTCCTGCTATAGTAGGAAAATAGACTTTTTGGCTGTCAGTAATTCCTCCGTTGGTCCCGAGTCCGGTAATATTTTCCATTAACGCACTTCAGTTTTACTTTACTAAAGACTATGGCAGCAACCTTTTCTACTTTTTTCATGGAGACAGATTTACATCCCTGAAGTGTGTGTATGTGTAAAAAAAAAAAGGGGGGGGGGTATGATGTGTTCTGTCTGTCACATCGGGGTGAGTAGATCTGGTCCAGGTTGATGCAAGGAATTGCCAGCACGTGAGCCCAACATGCAGTGTTTTGAGACAGAACTGACGTTTTCTGAGCATTTTGTCCCAACAGGCGGCATAAATTTACCTGCAGATATGTTGGTTTGGTTATTGTTGACACACCTGCTCCCCTGCCTGCCACATATTTCTCGAACTTTGGTCAAATTAGAGCTCACCTGTGCAAATTGTGTCCCTATCCGCTTATTGGTGGGAACATTAGACCCCTGACAGATGATCAGCTTTGTTATCCCGGCCGAGTGTGACAGATCGGACTGTGAGATTGGTGTGTTTACCGTACAGATCAAGTTATGGTCGTGTGACCGCCATTAGACACACATATAGATGTAGATAAGTCACATGATAGCTAACAACTCTTACAAGAAAGAGCTTCCCAGTTGTCATCCCGCCCCCTTCCTCACCACAAAACTAGAGAATGTTCACGTGTGTGACTCAGTATCTGTCGTGTCGGTGGCCTAGTGGTGCATTGTCGCACTCGTCGTCTGAAAGTTCCGGGTTCGAATCCTAATGGATCTCGACATGTTGTCTTTGAGAACGACAATACACACATTTGTTGACTCGACACGGTTTAAAATGGTTACCCGACTATAAACAGTGAGTGATGTTGTTAGATTGATAAGGTTTAGAGCGCCTTACAGGCAACCGTTCCACATTCTTTCCAGGAAGTTGAGAACGTATTGGTTGTCTTCACTGGCAAGTCTTCTTGTAAATCAGAAGATCCCATTAGGGAGACGCTGTTCTATATACAAAGCCTGCATTAGACCTGTTCTCCTGTATGAATCAGAGACGTGGATTGTAACAAAAAACGTAGAACAATTATGGATGAGCTACGCTATATGACGAAGATCAAATGGGAAGACAGGATCACCAATGAAGAACTGAGGAGAATGTGTGAAGTTGAAGACCTGAAATCTGTAGTGAGAAGAAATAGATTGCGCTGGTTTGGACATGTGCAACGGACAGAAGACCATCGCACAATCAGAAGAGCCATGAAGCATGCAGTAGAGGGTAGGAAACCAAGAGGAAGAACCGAGCAAAACCTGGGCTGCCTGCGTTGCGGAAGATCTCAGATAACTGGGCATCAATAAGGAGGAAACCCAGAACAGAGAGATATAGAGAGACAACTCATCAATGTCAAACCTCCCTTGGGAGAAAATCGTCAAAAAACGAAATGATAATGATGATGATAAGTGGGTCTGTCGGAGTAATAATAGTTTCTAAAGCCCTTATGTACGAGATATCCACCGTATAAATGCTCTCTGTTATTATCATTTATTTCTATCATTATTATTCGTATTATTTTTTTGAAAAATGTCTTCAGCTTAAGACGACTATCCATCGGCAACAAATCAAATACACCAAAACAGTGGGAAAACAATATGAAGAACGTGCTAATTAGATAATATAATAAACTAATATCGCTGGCCAAATATTCGAGGCCGCATGGCTCTTCGTCGGGGCAATAATTATTCCTGTCATTATTATTATTATTATTATTATTATTATCATTATTATTATTGATGGTGGTGGCGGTGTCGTTGTTAGTTCTATATTATTATTATTATTATTATTATCATTATTATTATTAATTCAAAAGTTATTTTTTAAAATGCTGTTTTTACTTCAAACGTTGCTTCCGTATGGATAACTAAGGAGGACCTGGCTACTGTAATCTCCTCTGCCGCCCTCAGTCATAGATGCATATATTATACAACCACTCCTATAGCCCTAACTTCTTGCCGAGTGGTTTAGTAGATAGGCTGAGCACAGCTGTCCAGCCTTCAACGGGGACAGATTGTGCCTAGATACGTCAACCATTTCGGCCGTAAGATTGTATTTACTGTTTAGTCTCGCGGACTAAAACCGCGAACTCGGGTTTTGAATGGCATAAGTGGGGATCAGACCACGCATTTTTTTTTTTAAAATTTTTTATTGCAGAAATCGAAAGTACATTCATTTCTGAACAAGGCAATATCGCTCTTACCCTCTGTTTATTAATATTTCTTCATTAACATTGAGGTTTTATGAGGTAGGCATATAGATTTATTTGTTCAACCGTTCATTAAAACCGATTTTCTTGGCATTTTGGTCATTATTGGGAGGGGGAGGGGGGAGAAGGGGTTCCCCCTTGTCTCTTTAAACTGCAATATCTCTGACTAGGGGAAAAAAAAAAAAAGCTAGCTCAGAACTTTTTTTCACCACCTGAAAGGATATGAAATAAGCTTCCACATGATATCAAAAACCCGAAATGGTGAAAATTCGACATACGTCTCATCATGACTGGCTGGGAGACATTATACCAACGTTTCTGTCGGCTATGGGATTTTATTTACCATTTCTTCCCAGCTCACACTCACTCGGCCCACTGTTGACTGGGTTGGGGGAGGGAGGAGGGTGGATCCTTAATCCTGTGGACTTGCAGCTGGGAAGAAACAGTCCGGCTGTCGGCTGTGCTCCCTCCTTGAGGTACAGACCAGGTGTTACCGAGCACATGGGCTCGGACTGAGACTTTTTACCATATCATTCTGTAGTCAAGTCCATTCTTCCATTGTTCACAGCACGATAGTCAAGTTTCTAAGTTTCTTTGCTTTAAGGGATTGGCACGAGGCGGGAGCCAGGAGGGGATAGGTTCAAATAGTCGTTTTTTGTTGTTGTTTTTGTTTGTGTTGGGGTTTAACGACACATCAGCACGATTACGGATATATTGTATCAAACACGGCAAGATACCGTTTACACATGAAGACGAAGAGAGAAAAGAGAGTCGTACAGAAGACAGGAGTAAGGAGAGAGAGAGAGAGGGAAGATGTCTCTCCTGGAATATTGAGGATGGCATTCCGTTTGAAACATCACCGCCTGCAGGTGGGAGCAGAGAGCCTTCTTACTTACCCCGGGCCCCCTCAGGTTGTCAGATAGTCGTACACTGGAGAACAACTTGTACTGTGTGTCTCTGTGTAAGTCTCTGTGTATGTCTTTGTGTCTGTCTACCTCTGTGTCTATATCCGGCTCGATGTTTCTCTCTGTCTGTCTGTGTCTGTCACTGTGGTGGGGGAAGAGTCACGAATAGAATGAGCTGTACGCCTGATAACCACAGACAAGTCCATTTTGTAACAAGACAGACACGTAGGCAGACAAACAGACAGCTAGACAGGCAGACCCACAAAAAGTCCATTTTGTAGCAGGACAGACAGGTGGGCAGACAAATAGACAGCTAGACAGGCAGACCCACAAAAAGTCTATTTTGTAGCAGGACAGACACGTAGGCAGACAAACAGACAGATAGACAGGCAGACCCACAGATCGACACATCATAGACAGACAGACTGGAAGGCAGGTGGGAGGCTTGTTTGTTCCTGATGGAGTTTAACAGCACATCAGCACAATCATGGTTATATTGTATCAAACACGTGAAAAGGCTGATTAAGCATGTAAAAGAAGACGGGAATGAGAACGGTACAGAAGACAGGAGCAAGGAGAGAGAGAAGAGATGTCGTCCTTGGAATATTGAGAATGGCATTCCTTGGGAGACATCTTACTGACGGTGGGGTGGGCGGCTTTCATTGCCTGCAGGTGGGAGCAAAGAGCTTGCTTATATACCCTGGGCCCCCGCGGGGAGCAGGTGGGAGGGGGGGGTAGAGGAATAGTATGATGGGGGGAAGGGAGGAGGGGGATATTGGGAGCCAGGAGAGTATCTCCGCCATTTTCCAGATAACATCCGGACCAGTGCTAGACCAAGGCTTGGACACACACAGAAGGGGACAACACAGTTGATGGGTACATTAGATATCTGCTACTGGCGGAACCAGCACTTACCTCCCCCCTTGGGGCCCCGCAGTATATAAGTAGGTTCTTTGCTCCCACCTGCAGGCAGTGAAAGCCTGCCATCGGTGCGATGTACATGTCTCTCATGGAATGCCATCCTCGACGTTCCAGAGGTGACATCTCTTCTCTCTCTCCTTGCCCCTATCTTCTGTCCCGGTCTCTTTCTTGTTTTCTTCTTGACCTGTAAACGTATCTTACCGTGTTTGGCGCAATATAGCCGTGGTCGTGCTGATCTGCCGTTAAACCCCAACACAAACAAACAAACTAGCACTAACCCTCAGCAGGCCGGAGGAAAACAAAAATATCAGAAACTTAAGATGGTGACTTTGTCGTGAAGTAGCTCAATGTGTAAAGGGAGGTAAGTTGTGGTAGAGCACGCACTGTCCACGTTCTCTCTGACCTCTGACCTTTGATCCTCTGACCTCTGTGTCTGTCTCTGTTGCAGGTTTGTCACCTCTCTGGCCTATGATGAAAGCAAGAAGATCCTCATGTCAGGCTCAGGGGTAAGAACAAACACTGACCATTGACCACACTGACCACTGACCACACTGACCAGTCCTCACCCGAACCTCAGCTCTCATTTGCCATTGACACAGACCAACAACGTTTGTCATCTACTTCCCACCCCTTGCACCCCCCTCCCTCCCCCAAATCTTCCAGCCCTTCTTCTGCAAGGTGATAAGGCATTGGTCCAACAACCGAAAAAAAAAAAAAATGAAAACAAAGACATCAAGCATTTTTGTAGCTTGAAGAGGACAAAGTATAAAATGAGATTCGGCATAATGAAATCAGGCTCTGGTCAAATTTTGGGCAAATAGGGTTACTGGTATCACTGTGAAGATTATTCAATTCCCTTTCAATGTGTGAAAACATGATTGTTCAATCTTACGATGGGGGTCACCTGTTGCCTGTAGCCGATTTTATTGAGAAAATGGCCGATCACTCTGGTAAATCCTTATTAACCCTTGTTAGACCATGCCACTAACTTACAATTTTTGGGCTTTTACTCAATCTGTTTCAGCAAATTCAACTCTGAGTTGCACTTTTAGATTGATATAAAGGGGTTTGGTGAAGAAAAAAACAATTGCTGTAAAAACTACATTTTTTGTTGAAGAACACGTGATTTCTCCTGTGGCTCACTTGGATGAGCACCTCATTTCATTGTGTCGTGTCTCAAATATAACATGTTACGTACTTTTTCCCAGTTAACTGAGACTGAACTGAGTTGAAATCAGGCTAGAAGTCCACCACACTACCCACTCCACTCCCATTCTACCATCGTACAATTCGGATCAAACACCCTGGCGATTTTATTATTCAGCTATTATCGCATTTTTAGAATAGCGTCAAATATATTTTTTTTTCAAGTTATTTATTTATTTATTATTTATGATTTATGTAAGTAGAAACACAGATCCTTATGAAGCAATGTTGGGTGCCAAATTTTATTATATGTGGATCCAATCAGTAGTTTTCGAGTGCATAAGCATATTATGGCTTTCGTTGCAGATTTACAGTACACATTTATTACTTTATTTATTTATTATTTCATTCATTTAATTATTCATTTATTTATTTAATTATTCATTTATTTATTATTCAATATTGCTCATTTGTTTGTTTGGTTATTTATTTCTTTATTTATTTGTTTTCTTTTTTCACCATACTTTTACTTAGGGGAAGGTGGACTAATAAAACAAATATACAGGAAGTAAATGGCAATAAAGACTTTCTGCCTTACTTTAACATTTTAACTTTTTGGCCAAAAATTTAATGTTATTGTTGATCCAAGGGGTAGCGGTTTGTAGTTTAGTCGGTGTGTCAGCACAATAGACTGAGCGATAATCACTGTCAGGACCCGACATAAGTAGCCCGCCCATATAGCCCTCCTTGGGGGCTGAAAGGTATACATAGATCTAGAATCCTGTCAAATCATTGTATGTGGAGTAAGATAATAATAATAATAATAATAGAGAGTACTTATATAGCGCTTATCCCCGTAATTACAGGCTCTAAGCGGTTTACAATCTATTACTACCCCGACAGACCCAAAGAAGACACTCATAAACGTTCTCAGCTTCCTGGAAAGCATACAAGGCGGCTGCCTGTTAGGCGCTCAAATCCTTATCAATCTAACAATATCAATCAATATCTATAGTCGGGTACCCATTCAAACCTAGGTGGAGTCAGGAAATGTGTGTAAACTGCCTTTCCCAAGGACAAAATGTCGGGACCTGTCAGGATTCGAACTCGGAGCTTCAGATCCCGAGTCCGACGCCCAGCCCTGGGCCACGACACCATAATTCATTAACAAGTACACGTGGAGATGAAAGTGTTGAATGTCAGGGTTACATTTTTAGATACATCTCCAATGAATCAACATAATGACGGTGGATGAAAAGACCTTTTTGTTCTCCTCGGGTCAATCCCTCAGCTCAGTGTGCAAAACAAAATTAACATAAAACGAAACAAAAAACAAAAACAAAAACAAAAAATGTGATCGTTATGAATGAAGAACCTGTTCCATTTCTGCCCTCTGTACGAACATACTTCATGGCCTGAAGAGGACATATACTCAATCGCTACTTTTCACCTTTGTAGTTATTAATCTGCCACATAATGGAATTTTTATTTATTTATTTTTTACCCTCTTTTTTTTTTAACTTAAGATTATAGGAACCGTCAACAATCTTTGTGGTCTTTTCAGACATTCAGGTAAAATAATAATAATAATAAAGCTAGAGACATATTTATTATAAATTAATATACACAGTATGTAATACTGCTGTTATACATGTATATAATGAAAAAATATTTTGTAGTAGCCCGAAATGTTACAATTTGTGAAGGTTTTTCGTCAAGGCTTTGAATGTAGCCATCTTCTTCTATGGCTCCAGCGCCAGGCGGACTTGCCACTGCCTACCTGGTGAGTAGTACCAGGTCTATGAATGCATGTTCCCGTGAGTGAAAGTACAGACCGTGCGGAAAGGAGATCTCGCCAAGTGTATCATTAACTGGCTAACTGAAGATGGGTGCGTGCCGGCTTGCTAATGAGCTTGTCAACATTTCAGCACTCACCTAGGTAGATCTGCTTCTGTTTTCCATTTCCCTCGGAACATGAATTCAAGAAAATGGACAAACCGAGGGCGGGTGTAGATGTGTCTGGGATGGGGGAGGCATGGATGGAGCGGGAGATATGAAGATAAATAGCCGAATAGAAAAACCAAAGGGCGGAAAGAAGGTGTGTGTGTGTGTAGGAGTAGGGGATAGAGGAGGAGGGGGGGGGGGGGGGGGGACAAAGAGTGTATAGCTCATTGATAGACCAAAATTTGGGATCTCCAAAATCAAGGTGGAAAAAATTAGTTCTTCAGGCCAGTGGCAGAATAAAAAAAAAACTCTTCATGTGGAGCGAGACAAGTGACGGCCTTCAGAAGAAGAGTGGGTTCTTTTATTATATATTTCGGCCTTTAACTTCCACTCATCTTCCAAAACACCCGCCACACTAGGTAAGCAAAGATAATACAGATAATATAACTGGATAGATCTACGGCTCCAATTCTATCCATGCAAAGGAAAAAAAAAAAAAAAATTCACATAAAGAGCCAATGGATACAAAAAGTGACGAGTCTTTTACAAGATAAATATCACATTTTTCAGTCATCTTAAACTAAAACCTTATGTATGTTATTAATCCTCAGAAGTAAACCAAAACTACTGTAATATGTAAGTTCTTAACTTCTATAGATGCAAACGAATACTATAGTTTTATGTAAGGAGATTGTAACTGGTATCATAATTAGTTTGCTATTAATCTATGGTGATCGTGAAAATTATGTATAAAAAAAATAAATGATTTCGGATTGAAACACACACACCAAAGACCTTCTCGGCATTTCAAAATGAAAAACGGAAGGTATTCAAGAAAGAACGTGTAAGCCAGGGTGTCCAAATTTTTTTTTTTTTTGAAGTGATGGCCAAATAAAAACAAATAAACAAAGGGCCGGTCCACACTCTAAAGAGTATATTTCAAGCCCCCCGCCCCCGCAAAAAAAAAAAAAAAACTAAAAGGAAGTAACTCATTATTTTATCAGTGAAATTTGACCTTACAGAGCTGTTAGCCTCTTTTTACAACTTCCACCATACCAGTCTGGATAAACCGAAAAATGTTTAACCCGAAAAAATATGCCCATTCCCTAAAATTTTGGTTTAAGTCTGATCCATTATATTTTCAGAATTTGCTGCCGGCCAATAAACACTGAACGGCGGGCCGCTGTTGGTCCTCGGGCCGTAATTTAAACACTCCTGGGGTAAGCGGATCTTTCTTGCTGTATAATTCACCCTCTGTCATGTATTAAACTGCAGCATGACAATTCTCTCTAAAAATGAGAAGAAATACATAAAAACTGTCAGTTGTTTCAACTTCCTGCCCTTATTTGGGAGCGGATTAAATTTCCCCGTGACACAAGTTCTGGACGCATTTTACTTTAATTTTCTACATGTACAAGTGGCCTACTTTGTCATCCACTATTATATTGTTAAGAAATTGTTTCTGGTGCCTGATCCTTAGGAAAGGCTTTGGGCAGAGGAAAGAGACAGGCAACAAGGACATGGGGAGGGAACTCTTGAGAGTGAGAGGAAAAGGAGAAAGAAAAAAAAAAAATAAATAAAATAACACACATAGTTTGATAGATTGATAGGATAGAAAAAAAAAAAAAGGATTAGTTACAAAGTTAAAAAGAAAGAAATGCCCAAACTGCATATTTGGAATCTAAAACTTACGACTGACTTTCTTTGAAGAGGAACTTTGCCTATCAGACTCACCCCGTATGTGAATCTATATTGTCTCAAACGTTTGACGTCTTCAACTGGCGGTCAGATATCTCCTAGCACCAGCTCTATATTATGAATCTCTGTAGCGAATCTGGCGCCGAATTCTCTCTTGTTCATGTTTTATAACCCGCCGAGAAGTTCCGACGTTACATTAGGACCTGCGCATTGTGTGTGACATGCCATGAGTATTGGATTTTTCAGCATTAGTGCGGTGAGCAGGTTCAGTATCGATAATTTTGCTCTCGTTATTTGCTTATTTATTTATACATTCATTTGCTTCTTTCTTTCTTTCTTTCTTCCTTTCTTTCTTTCTTTCTTTCTTTCTTTCTTTCTTTCTTCCTTCCTTCCTTCCTTCCTTCCTTTCTTTCTTTCTTCCTGTCTTTCTTTCTTTCATTTTTTCTTTCTTTCTTTCTTTCTTTCTTTCTTTCTTTCTTTCTTTCTTTCTTTCTGTCTTTTATTACTTATTATTAATTTTGTTTGTTGTTTTGTTTATTTATTTATTTATTCATTCATTTATTTTTATATGTACTTAGTTATCTGTCTGTCGTCATCATCATCATCTTCACCATCGTCGTCATTATCATCAACATCATTTTACTAGAATTTTTAGAAGACCATAAAGCTGGTAACCGATTATTCAAATGTTATTGAGAATATGTGACAAATATGAAGTAGATATGTAATAAAAATTTTTTCACATTTTTAACGTAGTTTTTTTGTCAGCGAAAAAATGTAAACAACAAACTTTAATCATCATTCACCATCATTAACACCAAAATCATCATCTTCTTTAACGTAAACAAACATACAAAAAGAAACAAGCATCAGAAGTGGATCAACGGGTTTCATTCGTTTATTAAATTAAACTAGGTAATTGATAAAACCTCAGTCTATTCGACAATGCAATACGTCCTTTTCTATTTAAATCTGATTTATGACATCACAAATAACACTGGTGGTTTTTTTAAAACAACAAAACACACATTAAAAAAAAAAAAAACGCGAATTGCAACAACAACAACATTAAAAGACGGACTACATTAGCAACAGCTAATTCAGACATAAAGTCCGAAGACGAACATTCAGAACACTACAGCTACGCTTGTTCTCCAGCTCTGAATACAAAATACAATGTCAGTGTCCACAATTATGTCTCCTTTCCCCAATCTTACACTCCGCTGTAACTCCGCCATGGCCGGTCCCAAGCCCGGATGAGAAAGGAGGAGGGTTGGGTTAGGGACTAGCAACCCCTCCCCGTAACAAAAAAAAAAAAAAACTCATTGCTACAGAAACAGCAACACCACTCCGCTGTGTTCCTTTCCCCTGAGCATCGATAACAGATGCACCAATTGGTCGAGCTCTCAACATCTAAATACAAAGTGCAAAGACAGTGTCCACATTCCTTGCGACAGCACTCAGAAATTTGCTTATCTCATAGATGTATTCAATAGCTCGTCTTTTTCCTCTGTTTGAAGCATCAATAGAATTCTGCTTTTGTCGTTGCTCTGCTACTCTGAATGTAAAACACAAAAATAATTTATAATACCGGTATGTTTCTCTGTCGACAGCATGTAGAAATTTTGGATCCACATGATATAAATCTTTTTTTTTTTTTTCTGTTCAAAGCATCTAACAGATAGCATAGCCCAAACCGCTCAGTTGCTGTGCTCTCCTGGTTCGAATGTCCAGTGCAAAGTCAGTGTCCACATTTCTTTGCAACAGCTTGTGTATCTTACATTTTTTATCATGATCTACAATTTGTATCATTCCTCTGCTTTGAGCATGAGATATTTACATCCCTATCTTAGGCCGTGATCGTGCTGATGCAAAGAAACAAGCAAAAAATAAACAAACACTCCAATCTGACCGATTCTGTTGCTGTTTTTCTTCAAGTCAGATTGTAAAGTATAAGGTGCAAAAGACAGTGTTATTATCTTTTGCAAGAACATGACGAAAATGTGTGTCCCAAGTGAAAACTTGAGCCAATAACGTTTACACTGTTCCTCTGCTTAAGGAATCAAATACCGAGATCTCCATTGTGAAATACCAGGGAAATTCCTGTTGCTCCCCTGTACTGCCAACAGAGTGCAAAATTTGTGTTCTTGTCCATATTCCAGTAGGTAAAGATTCACGTTCAGAACACCAAGTACAAAGATCCAGCACAGACACCCCAGATATTATTGTTTCTCTACTGTGGATATAATCTATAAAGACAAACCTTGATATCCATGCCTCTCAGCAATAGCGAGATGGCCGAGATTCTTTTATCTTAAGAGAAGATGAGACAAACGTATTTGCCATCAAAAGGAAACTCTGTTTATCCTTGATGAGATAAAAAAATATATGTGTAAAACAAATTCACATTACAAGGAGATAGAAACACATCACGCACAGTATCAGGACATGGTAGAGTCAAGGTTTGATAACGCTACGCTGATGTCAGAAATGAATTTCTTCAACGCTTAAGGATTAGTTCTTACACGCAACAAATGTCCAGTTCTTTCCGTTGATTATTAAATGGGTGCACGGAGTCTTTCCGAATGATATTAAACCGGCATGGTGTGCTCTACGATGTGTGTTGTTCTCCGACTTTGAAGATCCGTAACCGAGATCCCAGAGTGTGCGGTTCTGTTGTCATCGGTCACTCGATTGCTCCTCGGAAGGCAACAACAACAGAGACGGATACAGTAAGTTTTGAAGACCTCTCGAAACTTTCGGAGCTTCAGAATATATACAAAGAAATTGGAGCAATGTTGAACAGCCAGCATGAGGAGAAAGACCTCCGAAACAACGTTCTCCTCAGCATTTGTCTGATTCACCTGCATATAAGCAAAACAATAGACATACGGAGTGGCGAACAGAAAGAACAAGCCACAGATGATAATGAGGAGCTTGACGGCCTTCCAATTTTCTGCATGTATAGACCGGCTGGAATTGGCACTCTGGAGAGTGTTGGGGTCCTCTCTTTGTACAGGCCGTTGTTTTTTGAAGATTTTCTCAAGTTGTTGATAGGTGATGAAGGTAATATGTGTGTAGATGCAAAGTAATAGCAAACTACAGACTGTATGAATAACCGGGTATATATACGCATGTGAGATCACCCAGTATCTTTGCTTCAGTATCAACTGTTTTATGAAGAAGAAAGGAATGTTGAGAAAAACCGATGTGATCCAAATGATGGCGATGCTGACTTTTACAGTGGTGGCGGAGACCAGTTGTTGGTACCAGAAAGGCTTCGTGATGTACAACCAACGCTCCAACGACACAAGAATCAGGTTGCCATTGCTGCTAAGCGTCAGCAGACCCCAGGCAAAGAAGGCGACATCGAAAAAGTCATTTATGTTGACGTGGAAAGGATGTAAAGAGTATACAATATCGGTTAAAAGAAGACCAAACATGAAGAGTCCAAAGAGCAGATCACTGACAGCAAAGGAGACAAGAAAGGCGTTGGTACGGGTACGCAGCGATGGCGTTGTGGCGATGATAAGAACAGTGATGATGTTGGTGATAGAGGTAAAGAAATAGGCTGTGAAACTTATAAGCTCAATAGTAAACAGAACTGTGTCGTAGTCCGTCTCTGTTTCAGTCCCGGCCAATGTGGTATTGTTCGAGTCCATGGCCCTCAGTCATTGCTGAAAAATAATAAAGAAGAAAATAATAACAGTACCAAAAATTAACAATAACGTTCTACAATCCAATGTGACCAGAATCATATCAAGGTTAGCTTAAAACTTATTAGTTTAATAAGCACCCATCTGAGTAATGTTTCCAACTGTCACCCTCGTGAAGATTGTCGCAACGTCTACATGTTGAAGTATGAGTTTGGCTTGTATAATCGTATGGGACTATATCTCCTATTCTTTTCGTATGGCATGTTATGTGTGTATGTTTTGCCTCCCGTTTGTATTGGCAACATATTCTAAGCCTTGGCTTAAAACACTTTGGTTCTACAAAACGCTACGACCCTTTCAAGGATGATACGAAGTAAATATATTTTATTGTTATAATCAGAATCATTACATGTGTTACTACTTAATGTAATACAAGATAAACTGAAGCTAAAAAATATCTAACATCAATGAATATTTGATTAGTTTATACAAAGAAATGACCACAAAAATTACAGAGTTATGCTGATGATTAGCATTCTGAAGACATAAAGTGTCTCATCGTAGGGTCACTGATATTTTCAGCACTGATTTAGAGTTATGCTATCACACTCTTTAAGTAATAAATGTCTCGGATCTTGTTTGTTTGTTGTTTTTTTTTAATGATTGCTCAGTTTTGAAAGAATTAATCTTAGTTACAATTTTACCTGACAACAAATTGACTGGTCTTTTTTGGTATAAGATTTAATTTGTCACAGTCAGACAAGACAAGATGTTCACCAGAAGATGTTTAAGTGTGTGCGCATCTGTATATGCATGTGTGTCACTTATGCGTGTATGCGTGTGTGAAAGAGACCAACAAAGGCTATGGATCAGCCGGAGGAAACATCTCTACAATGAAAGACGGAGAAGCGGTTACTCTTTGTATGAAATTAAGATGAACTTGTATGAGATCTGATATGATGGTAATATTTCATCTGTGACCTAGAAAAAATAGAAAAAGAGATAGGCGATCGCTGAGAATCTTACATATCTATTTCACCATTGTGAAACAGAGGATGCAAAATTCCGTTTTATCTACTTTTTAATGCACTGAAAGCTCTTTCCTACACAATAAAAAAGTCATCAAATTAACATATCAACGTTTTCTTTTGCATATAGCAATACCCTACTACATTATACAGTGGACGCCGGATATAAGCAAATCGGATATAAGGAAACTCGGTTATTGTCAACGGATTTTTCCCCCTGCCTAACTCTTCTTTATTATGTATTACAAAAACTCGGATACAAGAAACTCGCTTATAAGAAACCGAAAGTACATTTCCAAGAAAATCTCACTCATTCTAAGAAACCGAAAGCACATTTCCTAGGACAGGCACATGATTGCGCATGATTTTCTTTTCTTGAATTGGTTTTTTACGATTGTATTCCGTTCAAAATTGAATGTTGCACGGCTGTGCAAAACGGCCCCCAGCGAGCCTTTAGTTAGCCGGCCGGCGCGCAATAAAACACCCAATAGGACAATAGGACACCTGAGAGGGACTCCCCGCCCGCCCTATCAGATTTCGAAATTGCCCTGCGCTGCCGGTGGTCCTTCCGTATTATCACATTTTTGGAGCACAAATGTGAGTTTCTATCTGAAATGAACATCCTTTTGTGAATATCAGTGAATTTTCCTGCTTTTCCTGTTTCTTTAAATGTAGTTTTGGTTAGCGTGTTACCTTTAGCTGTGCCTTAGGAGGCATTTTAAAATGATGTGCAATTCCCTACTAAATTACAGTGCACAAGTTACTGATTCCTTAATATTTCCTAATTGCAGCTGACAACTTATATATCAACTTATATATATATATTCATAACTGAAACCTAAAAGATCAGTTCTACATCGTGTGAAAATTCTGAACCCATGTCTAAATTAGAATGT
>JBCAUA010265614.1:0-20063 GCA_038406235.1 Peronia verruculata | reverse complement strand
AAGTCTGTCTCAAATAAGCCTTCTCCTGTAGACTTTCTCTGGACAAAAAACCAAGACGGTACTGGTTCAAACCCCACCCCAAAGTCACTGGGGGGGGGGGGGGGGAGGTGGATGACGGACATTGGGAGCCATGACCCGGGTGTGACTGGGGTTCTAGAAGATGTCAAGAAGTTAAAGGCCGAAACTTCTAATGAAAGAACCCACTCTTCCTCTGAAGACCGTCACCTGTCTCGCTCCACCTGAGAATGTTTCCTACCACTATTTCTAGATTGTGAGTTAGGTTTATTTAAGAAGTGGAAATCATGGAATTGATGTACAAAGTGTAATCTTCCTCTGTGCGACTGTTTCCTACCCGTCTAACTGCACGTTTTCCCCTCTGGTATGATTGCTTGAGGGATACATATCAATTCTCGTTCAAAGACAGTCTAGAGACCTCAGCTTTGTCATTTTCACCAGTCCAGCACTCAAAGTTCCTTCTTCTTTGGTTCCCCCCGTGGGGGGCTCGGGGTATATAGGTAGTATCTATGCTCCCACCTGCAGGTGGAAATTTCTACTCACAAAAATTGTCAGCAAAAACAGGCCTTCTAAAAGCCGAGTAATCATACTTTTTTTTTAGGATTGAAAGGTGGTGAAAGCCCACCAATAGTAGGATGTCTCCCATGGAATGCCATTCTCGGACGTTCCAGGGATGACATCTCTTCTCTCTCTCTCTCTCTCCTTGCTCATGTCCTCTGTCCCTCTCTTTCCACTCTTCTTCCCCTGACGTCTAAACGTATCTTACCGTGTTTGACACAATATTATAGCCGTGATCGTGCTGATGTGTCGTTAAACCCCAACACAAACAAACAAACCTCCTTGGCTAATGCTCCAAGCTCTCGATAATGATTTTCTTTCAATTCTGCATTCATTTTCGTCTTCAACAGAATCGTCGTTTACACTCAGCAACAAGTAAACTTATCAAAGCTCGTTCATTTGCTTCTCTCTCTATTCTCTTTGTCTCTTTCTATCTATCTTTTCTCTCTCCCTTTCATTCTCTTCCGTCTCTGTCTCTTTCTTACTCTCTTCCCCTTTCCTTTCTCTTTTCGTGTCATCCCTTACTCTCTCTCTCTTTCTTTCCACCCCCCCCCTTGTTTTTCCAATTATTTCGGGACCTCATATAACATAAAAAAATATGTCAAATATTTCCCAGCTATGGAATGTCCTGCGTGACGTGACGTGCGGATACGCGGATACCTGTAATCCTCATAGCTAGACCGACCACCTAGATAATTTTGTTCTTGAACGTTCTCAGACCCACGTCCTGCCAGATTACCCACCCAGTGTGTATGAAATCCTGCCTGCCACCAATCGCCATCAAAGACCGCGGACAGAGAGGTACGTGTCATAGCTTCAGTTTTTTCCCCTCCAGATCTCGACAACATATTATCAGTTATCCATAACCCTATCATATGACCTAGAAAAAGCAAAGCACATTTGATAACCTAAAGAACATCAGGTCACATATTTCCTATAGCTTGCCGTTCCTGGTTCCATTTGTGTCCACATCAGAGTTTTTGTTCCCCCCCATCATTTCTGTCAAAATGAGCTCATGTATTTTCTATACCACAGTTACACATCTCATCCTCCATCTTTTTTTCTTCCCTCAATTCAATCTTCTCGATTTCCATCGAATTTCCGCCCATTTTTCCTCTGTCTTCCGCATTTTTTGTTTTCATAGCTTCCTTAATGTCTATCCGGCTTTAATTATGAAAAGATAAATTATTTATTTTCCCCATCTTCCTCGACATGGAAAAAAAAATAAAAAAATAAAAAATATTCATCTCATAAGGAAAGTCCACTCATAGCTGACAATACTCATATTATTGTTTCCCATCAACTATGGCTGATGTACATACAGTATACAAAACATTCAGGTGACAGGCAGACAGAAACATCGTCTGCAGCATTGTTGGTAGTGGTAGTGGATATTTGTTGAACGGCCTGTCAGTGCGATTACGAGTAAGCTTACAGTCCTCCAAACAGGGTATCGGTACGCCCTCAAATACAAAATGAAAGTGATAATTTCTCTTATCACACCTCCCTCCCTTCCCGAACTCAAAATAAATTTTATACATGTTTTACAAGAAGTGTCAGAGGGGTTGAAGATTTGTATAGTATCCAGAAAAATAAACAGAAATACTGGCTTCACTTTGACTTCTTAAACCAGAGGAGGATAGAGTGTAAGTTGGCTTAAACATCAGATCAGTGGACACAAGGAAGACATTCTTGGTGTTTTATGTTCGATTTAGAGACCGTTTGGCTGAGAGAGGTCAAGTTAGTATAGCCTACTTCTCACGCGATGAATACGTGACCCCCTCCCCACCCCCCACCCCCCGAAAAAAAAAGTCTTGCCAGAATTTCAGATTTGGTGGGTCCGGACATTATAGAAGCAGTAAATTCTCTTCTGGCTTACGTTCGCATCATAAATGTGGAAGACATAAAAGACAGTTTTACTACATCATAACTTTGTTACAGCAATAGGCAGGCAGGGTCACAATTTACAAAGATTCGGTGTAGGTTTCATAGTGGTTGGCTGGTACTCCAGGCCGGCGATGTCTTCACAATGGTGACGCCAAAAACTCCCAGCCGTCTCTTTTTGATGGCAGGACTATCTATTTCAGCCATACAATTTATAGCGCTGTTTTTGTACAAGGAACAGGTGGTACTGTTGTCTGAACGGCAAATATTATTGATCAAGAGTAGATAAATTTCAGATCGATTGGAACTATTCATCACTAATATCGCCGTACCAAAGGACGTGGTTAGCCCTTCAGTAAATATTTCCCGAAAATTGATTTGTTTCATAAATATCAAATTCACAATAATGTATATTTAAACTGATCTCGTTCAAAAGCAAGATCCTATTTTGAGCAAACACAGTTAGATTGTAAATTCGTCAAAAATGTCAATAAAACTGACCGACCTTTCGACCCCAGCGTAACACTGTGCGATGAAATCAGGCGCTCTTCAAACGGACATGGCTGGAGAGATCACGTGTTTTTCAACAGAGGATGAATTTTTATCGCAATTTTGTTTCTTCACAGAACCCTTCTATCAATCTAAAAATTATTAAAGAGTTTTATTTGCTGACAAAGATTGAGTAAAAGCCACAATAATATTATTGTAATTCAGTGGCATGGATTGATAAGGATTAACAAAAGTGAAGGGCCATCTTCTCATTAAATTCAGCTGCAGCAACAGGCCACCCCCACTGTCTTTGATTGCCAATATTTCGACTTCTACTTAATAAGATAGAATAAAAAGCTTTCCTCAAACAGAAAGGGAGATGAATAACCTTTACAGTGATACCAATAAGTCCATAATGTTCAAAATTTGACGAGGACCTGATTTCATTGAATCACATCTCATTAAGCGGACATCCAGGTCCTGACGGACAAGAGGGCGGATGGAGAAGATAAGTGCACGTCAGAAAGTGTCTTGACGATTCCAGACGGAGTAAAGGACGTGTCCCTGACCGCCATATGACAACCGACTCACGTTCAAGTCACGTTCAGATTTCCTGTTCTAGCTCGTCCTGTTTCCTCTCACGTTGTCTCCTCGATATCCACAAAATCTCACCTCTAACACCCTCTTTCTTTCTATCATATCTCATGGCTCTTCGTCTCTCATTTGTCTCAGACCTCCCAACCCTACAGAGTCAGTACGTCTTTTAATCTCACTCAGCCATCTTATTTTTTTAAAATTATGTCCAAATCCTTCCTATAGTAAGAGCAGTATAATCTCAGCTTTAAATGGTGTCAGCGTAGTCCGAAAATATTTTGGGTGGAAATTTTAGCTTTTGGTTTGTTTGTTTACTTTTTTTTTTCTGTTCGAAATTTTGAGCGAAAGGTAATATCTCCTCTTACTGTTAAGCTGACTTACAACTGCCAGAGAATCTTTTACCTGAGCAATGTGCACACGTCACTGCAAATAGTTTCGTTCCAGTTCTTGGAAAGCGTGACGGAGAGGCCAGGGGACTGATGGAACAGTAAACTCACAGACAAAACAGGATATTATCTCTCCATCCCCCCCCCCTTCCGTTCTCGTAGGATTCAAATCACAAAACTTTCACCATAAGACAAATCCCTATCTCCTGGACCACGGCGTCCCTAAGCTCCCACTCTTCCCTCCCGCGCCCTCCCCCTCATCCAGTTTCAGCCGCAGTGTTTATTTATGTTTTCATTTGACCGCCGACGTGACTGGCGCCCTGCACAGTTCAGCTCTGGTAGCCGGGAAACAGGCTTTGAAATAGCTCAAAATTCCCAAGGCAGCCCAATTCTCCGACCACTTCAACGATCGCTTTCAACTTCACGAGCTCAAGATGTTCCGGTGATGTTTTGAAAACTAAAACCTTAACCAGAGAGAGAGAGAGAGAGAGAGAGAGAGAGATCTGGGGTCAGCACTTTTCTTCACTTCTGAAGTGTTAGTAAATATCAGGGCAGTCAAGACAGGTCTGATCAAATCTGTGTTGTTTTGAAAAGTGATACTCTAGCCGAGAGTGGAAACAACTGATGAAATTCCCTCAAAACCACGAAAGAAGTATGATAGAAAAATATCCACCGTGCGAAGAAATCGTCATCTTGACATTCTGAAGTCAACGAAACAGCTTCTTTTACTGGACTCGTTTTACCTGCTGAATCGCCTTATAGTATTTCTGAGGTCTTTGCCGACAGATTCGACTGCTCTTCTTGTTGTTGTTCTGGTATGGAAACTAAGCTGATGAAGTCCCCTAAAAACCACGGAAAAGTATTTGAAAAAAAAAAGAAAAAGAAAAATGTGTGCAGAAAAGAGACAGGATATAAAAATATCAACCTGTCTAAGAAATCGCCATCTTGACACGGAAGTCAACGAAACAGGTCGCTTTACCTTACATTATTTCTGAGATTTTCGCCGACAGATTCGACTGCTCGTGTTGTTGTTGTTCTGTTTTCTATTATGCAGGCTTTCACTCCTGAGAAAGTAGGATTATCCCGGCTTCATTTGTTTGTCCGGTTTCGAGAAAGTGGTAGACAGAACCGCATAACCCATTGCGACGGAGGGATATATACACAATGTATATAAAACAAATATCGTCCAAATAAATATTGTAAACCTGTAGATGAATTTCGTTAAAAAATAAATGTGTTAAAATCAACCATACCAGGGAAATAAGAAATAAAGGTCGAAGGGCTCATCCCTGTGTAAAGATGGAGTAGGGAAAAAACAGAGCAGGAGATATGGACGCTAGGGACTTGCACATACCAAAACAAGAATAGCAAGGGACCCAAGATTGACCAAAACAGTTTTATGTTTTATTTTATTTTAAGGAAAACATTTTTCGTTAAACAAAAACCCATCGAGATAACCGCCACTAAGAGGCTGAAAGGCGTATTCCAGAATGCAACGCAGTTTTGTTGGTGAAAGTTTTGCCGGTAGTTCTTAGCAATTTTGCCTGGACAGCAGCGTCTCCGCATATTCTTCATGAGGTTTTTTTAACTGCACGG
This sequence comes from Peronia verruculata, assembly GCA_038406235.1. Classification (NCBI taxonomy): domain Eukaryota; kingdom Metazoa; phylum Mollusca; class Gastropoda; order Systellommatophora; family Onchidiidae; genus Peronia; species Peronia verruculata. The sequence continues at coordinate 14,541 of JBCAUA010265614.1, read as the reverse complement.
GGCTCTTTAACAGGCCAAAACGTATAAACGAAATGCCCAAAATACATTCGTCCTTACCCCAGAAGATCAGACGTCGGACTTCCTTTTCTATGAGGCCAGGGAAAAGTTGAGTCACTGATAAAAAAGGAGATTTTAATATTTTGCATTCCCTCATGGCAGGATCCGAGACTTGAACCCATGAATTTTTCGCCGAGTAGTGTACGCCTAACTTCACTACCATGGCGACTCGTATATTGCTGCTGTTTTCTATAAAAGTGGTCATGTGCTCTCAGCCAGAAGTCTGTCTGCAGCAGTTTGATGTATTTATCCCTCTCTGTCTTTCAAGCTTTCTTGTTTTTTTTTTTTCTCTCTCTCTCTCTCTCTTTCTTCTCACTCACCTTCCGGTTCTTATTAGACATGAGTTGATCCAGGTGCTGTATATGCCGAGCTACGCTTAAGTCGATCTCGATATTCTGACGGACAGGAGATGAAGGTCTATCTTTCAGCAGGTCCCAGGCGGTAATTTGTTAAGCTTCTCCTTGGAGTATCAGCGTCGCCAGTCCAAACAAGCGTACGTGGCGCGCCCACCATAGTTAGCCTGTCAGCCATGCCAGTTTGGCGTGCGAGATTGTTACCTTTGGCTTTCCTCGCCTGCGGCAGATAGAATACCTGGCACATGGCCGGCAGCTGGCACCCGCTAGTTACCGTCATAGACATTTCTATACAAGATATAGACATTTCTATACACATATATTCAGGCTTTGATACAAGATAATAACTCAATGCAAATATGGCGCCCAAATCCTCAGTGGGGTTTCCCCTTCGAGAATTGTTACAGACATCTCGTCGGCAGAGGAAAGAATCAATTGTTCTTTGTTAGTTCATTTTGACCCTTCCGATATGCCGCTGAGCATTCAGGGAGATGGAGTTGTCTTTTCTCTGGATCAGATGTTTGGCTTCAGTAACACACCGCCACCTTCTTTTCAATCCCAAGGAGCTTATACTATTATACTGGAGAGCGGACTGATGACATCAAGCGTGCCGAATGTGGAGCCATGTCCATGAAGCCTAGAAAACTAGTTAACGTTAACATTTTAGATTTAACGCCGTTTTTGTTATGTTACCACGTGTAAATTAGTTTAAAACTAAACGAACCTCATACTGCCATTATCTTACGATAGCATGTCTATTGTAACCTGTTCTTGCTGTAACTGTGGGTAATTAAAAAAGATTATAAGTCACGAATCCGTCTGTTAACAATAAAAGATTTTTAAAGTATTGACTACACTCCGTGCACGAGTATAGCAATACTAAGTTTAACCCCATGGCCACAGTGCCCTGTATTGACACACTAGACACATGGTGTTTTGTTAAGGTGACGTCATGAGTCTGCGCTCCAGTATACCAGAATAAACTCCTTTCTTTCGCCCCACCCAACCCTCTTTTCCTTGGTGGTGCTCTGCCCCTAAAGTGTGACTGCTTCATACCAAAGACGCTCGCTTGCTGTCTGTTCAGGTGGCTTTCTGACCAAACGTTCTCCACGAACAATTTCATTAAATCTTGGACGCCAATCCTTGGCTTCAGTTCACTTTTTTTCAGAGGGTCGTGTGGATTTACGCTTTGGTATTTGTTGGTGACATTAAATTCTCCTCTGCAGATATCTCATCTCACATTTTACACACTTGGTCAAGACTTTTTAATGAATGAAACAACAACAACAACAACAACAACAACAACATGCAGAGCTATTATTTCTTAATTCATTCTTGTGATGTCCAGCGTCCATAAGATATACCACCGGCTCGAAAATCGGGAACATGAAGTTAAAATTTTGATATTGCTTGGGGGTTTGTTGTTAAACCTTGCGGCCTTGACCTCCTCTTATACCTCAGCCCCCCTTCGCATCTCCCAGACTCCGCCGATACATTTGCCGACAACGCCACGTACAGTTCAGTGGTAAAGTGTCCTACAGACAACCCCAAAAGCTGCAAGTGCCAGATCTGGAGGTCTGGTGTAAATGTCTAAGAAGAAACCCATGATAAAACATTCAGATTGAAATGCCGAGAAATCTAACCAGAAAGACAAATAAACAGCAAAATATTTATACTCATCAATAGTATGAACAAAAATCATGTTTAGCAACATACGATGGGAGAAACGTTCAGCAAATTTGCCAGAACCCGAGCGGGATTTGCCAGCTGTTTGATGTGTCGCGCCGTCCTAAGTGTTTGCTTAGATTTCCCCGCTTCGAGTGAGCACGGGAGGAGTTATTTTAAGCTGAGAATGTGCAGTTTCTTGTGAAAATAAAGACAGATTGGTGATCATTTAGTTCCTACGTTCAGTGGAATGTTGCCTTTTGTTTCTTTCTATTCGAAAAAAAAGGAGGGGGGGGGGGGGGCTTCTATAACTTTGTGTGCTGCTGAATGGAAGTATCGGCAACTGTTGTCCATCAATATTGATCCGACTCAAGTCAAAGCCAGAAAAACCAGAACTGTGTTGTTCTCACTAATAATTAAAGCAAGAAATATGTAATGTATCTTTCCATTGTACAAAACCTGGCAAGTCCATGTGCAATCTAGAGCAACGAGAGAAAAGGTGAGACAACAAAGCTGAAATAAATAAATAAACAAATAAATAAATAAATAAATAAATAAACAAATAAATAAATAAATAAATAAATAAACAAATCACATTTATAAAAGCCAGTTGTTCAAATCGAGAGAAGCCAGAAATCACTGTTAGTGACGACTACTTGGATTTGTTTTTCTAAAAACACAGAAATTCCTAACACTTTTGTTTCGTTCGAATAAAGTAGAACACGGACCAGACTTGTCCTGTCTCCGTGTTTCTTTTTTTTTTTTTCAATATACTGTGAAACTTGCAGTCTAGCGCCATTTTGTAGCATCTTTCTGGTACCGGCGTTTGTATTGTCAAAACTAACGAGGTAAAGAGAAATTGAGTGGCAACTTGGCAAATGTTTACAACAATCTGGGCATGGTCACAGCCAATGTGTTCATGCGCTGAAGAGATTTGGTAACATTACTGGAGTAAAGTTTAGATTTGTTTCCAAACTCTGAACGGTTACATTACCGCGATACAAACATAGACAGTGAGCTAGTGAATTGTTAGAAAATGCATGTTTGGAACTGCGCCTAAACTCAGGGTATACCAATGCTGTTGGATTCGGGTTGGCCTTGAGACATGTCAAGTTCCCTCAGAACTAAAGCATCATACACAAGTGGATGTACACTGTTCTATTCTGAGCACAAACGATCACTCCCCTGCTATTGTGCTGATATCTTTATAATTCTCTAAGACTTTGAGAAAACAAGACACAGACAAACGGCGATCAGTTTCACGGAGTTAATTTGATTGATTGTCATTTGGATACTCTGACACTGATATCCCTTTTTTAGCTCAAAGGTGTCATCAGTTCAGCGTTTGGCGCAACGTAGCCGCTAGCCCTGATAGTGCAAATGCGCTTTTGACTAATAATCCAGAACGAGATGCGTGTCAGTAAAAAATGACACTTCACATGAACGTAAAAAAAAAAAGATTTTATTTCACTGAGGGTATTCTTTCTAAATGGGATCTTCATAACGTTCAAGGGTACTGAAAAAGTACTTTTGCTAAAGTTGTATTTAAAGTTTTCCTTCTGCTTGACTGCAAAATTTACATTTTTATCATCTGAGTGGTTTCTTCAAAGCAGTGCACAATTGATTCATCTCAACAATCGGCTTTTTTTCCCCCTTTGATAAAAATAGCACACAGAAGTAGATCTCTGAGAGAGGATTTGACGATCCTGTCCGCACATCGTGTCGGCATTTTCAGTTTGTTCCTTGTTGAACTATCAGGACTTGGATGTCCAAAGTTTGTATAAACTGGAAAATTGTGTTCTGTGGTATTTCGTAGTATGGACTGTAACTAACTTGTATTGAGACTGCCAGATACTATTAGGTTTGAGCTAATGGATATAATCCAAGATATATTTTTTCATCATGAAAGTACACAACAACGACAACAACAACAATAATAACAACAACAAGTACAAAAAAGACAACAAGAACAACAACAGCAGTAGCAACAACAACGACAACAACAACTAAAACACACACACACAGACACTAAGACTTGTACTACCACCTCCGCCCACTCATTTGTCCAGCTAGGCATTCAACCATCCACCCATCTCACCCACAACCAACCGTCTAACAATCTTCGCTCATATCAGAGCAAATGAAATGCCAGGTGAAATGCCAGGTGTTACGCTAGCGTGAACATACCTGTGATCACATTCTCTGTCATGTCTTCGGCTTGGGCGTGACCTGCCTTTTACGTCTTGACAGTTACATACATAATTATTTCATCAAAGTAGTCTGTTTTACCACTGCTTTTTGATGTAGGGCACCCTGACTCGGATGGCGTCAAAATGATTGCGGTCACCTGCATTTCACTTGCAGACAGAAACCAAAAACATTTCATGATATCATCATATCTTAACAGGACGACTGGATCTCAAATAACCTCGTACTAACGCTGTAATAATTCTATTATCATCAAAGTCCCAATGTGGCAAATTGAAAACTGAAGATTAGAATAAATCCCTCACCTATTCATCTTGTTCCTACGAGTTTTAGATGTAGTTTAGACCTGCGAACAAACCTCTTTACCAACGGAGGCCAAAATAAGTCAACAGGTTTTGAGAATTATTTGACGTGTTTGTTAAACCGCTTTCCCCGCCTCCTCATTCCGACAGTAGCAGATGTTTGATGTAGACTCAAACAAAGGATTTCAACACTGCCATTTTCTTATCATTTACCTCTCCGTTTGCCCCCCTCCCCCTCCTCTGCAAGCCGATTCCGCCAAAACATACAACTCCAGCGGTGCAGTAATACCACCAAGCATTGGTTTACTTAAGCTTTTATTGCTTCTCAAATACCCCAGCGCCACTTCGGGCGTAGGTTCTCAAGTAGGGTCAGATGTCACAATTCTGAGTCTGAACTTTGCCCTGGAGCTAATTGTCACTCGTGGTACCAAAGGGAGATCAGTGCTAAGACTGCACAGCTTGCTTTAGTACCAGTAACGAACCCGCGTGCAAGGCACGACCTGATACAACATGACTTAAAGCCGCCACACCTTGCAATATCTATCTGGTACCAACTTCCTGAACTAATAATGTTCTCTGTGACTATGTGGGTAAGATAATAATAATCATAATTTAAAAAAAAAGGAAAATAAAAAATAAAAACTGCGTTCTTTATCTACAAATGTCTAGCGATTGATTGGACGAGACACTAACTCATCATGATTAACATTTGTCTTGCAGCCAGTCAAAATAAGAATTTTGGTATATGTGAAAGCTTATTTCATACCCTTTCAGATGGTGAAAAAAGTTTTGATCTAGTTTCATTCTACCCAGAGATATTGCAGTTTAAAGAGAAGGGGGAGGGGGGGGGGGGCGGCACAACAATGACTGGAATTCCTTGAAAATCAAGTTTAAAAGAAAGGTTGAAGAAATAACTCTACACGCATACCTCACAAAACCCAGATTTTAATGAAACAGTATTTATAAATGAGGGTAAGATTGACACTATCTTGTTCAAAAATGAATGCACTTTCGATGCCTGCAAAAAATAAAAAAACGATCTCTGACCCTCCTCATCACATTCAAAGCCCGATTTCTTGGTTCTAGCCCAGCAACTTATGTCTCAATTCGACGCCGAAAGACATTTGAAATCTTATCTGATCAGCACACAAACCAGCAAAAAAATAGTACTACTGTTTTATTTCTCTAATGAACCATTTCATTTTTTAAATGTTCCTTGGGTTTTCCAGCGGCCAGATGGGGGGACTATCCCGGCATGTTTTGCCATTTCTTCACCATCAAATTAGGACATCAAAGCAATCATGTCATACCAGCACTTTCTGTCGGCGCTTTGAGGTTCAAGACCGTGCCAGATGGCTGACACAAGATCCAGCTGTGAGTATTAAATCTAATCCACGGGCAGGAAAAACTCACCCACCATAATGAAGCTCTTCAGATGATGGAAAAATTTGAACAGATCGACTTCCGCTGGCGGACAGCAGTGCATGCAGCATTAATGACAGACGTTATTTTTTTCTTCCAATGTTTTTGTTGACAAGGTCACTGAGTAGGACTGATGTTGCTATTCCTCACATATGACTCATGGTATGAGATCTTTCACAATTACTCATTTGTGTGACTTTTTTGGTCAACTGCTGTATTTTTCTACCATAACGGCTATGAGATAATGCCAAAAGATGATTAAGTAAATAAATAAATAAATAGGTGAAAATATTTCAGTAATCTTTCTTCTTTTTATCTCTGCTCTGATGTGCCATGTGTATGGGGTGGGCCGATGTGGCGGGGGTGAGAGTTCCTGTGGAAAGCCTGCGATATCTCGAACTACACTGGCCCAGACGTTGATTGGATAACTTCCTCAGACATTTCGGTGTTGGCTTCTCTCTACCACTCCAGACCTTGTCCTGCCACTGTTGGGATATCTTTGTTAGGGAAAAATATGTCATAAGATGAATCTTGTTAATTTCAGCACAGCTGATAGTCTCATGAGACCTGTGCTTAAAAGAAATATATCCCAGGTGGATGTGGAAGGGAGTAGAGGGACAAAGAGGCATAGGTTGCAGTTTTGTTTTTCTACATCTTCAGATCCAATCATTGTCTAGCCAAGACAAGACTGAATCTCGAGCTGACACTTAAGAAGTTGTCGATGACAAAACATTAGAACCGGAACTGCATTATGTAAGAAGAACGGAAGATTTGATGGACATATTGTGACTGAATGCAAACTGTTCTGTGTATGTACAATTTATGACAGTCTTCCTCTTTCCGCTGAAACTATCCTCGTTTGCTCCTCCCATTACGTCCACCGCTGTAAATTTGTAAGTGGATGAGGTTACACAAAGTAGGACGGCGAACTCCGACCTGAATCTTCTCATATTTTTCTTTCTGGCGCCAAAAAAGGTCAACATTTTCTTGAGAGGGGTAATCATGGAGGTGTCACCAATCGATCTGGTCAAACTCGCACATCATACTTGGCATTGGCATTTCTTAGATCATAAACAGGACACTGCATAACCGCATGGCACTCATGTTTCAGAATGATAAAGTATAATTTGTCATTTCGTGGACATGAATATTACACATACAACCTGTTATCAGAGATTTCAAGACATTCCAGCTCTTTTTATTCAATCTTTTAATCACATTACGATTCCTTTCTCTATCCTCAACTACTCTTGGACTTCTATGGACGTAGGGTGGACACCCGTAAAGATGCTAAAAAGAAATGCTCGATCCTTTACTGCTCTTTAGCATTCAGCCCATCTCATTCCTGTCTATATTGTCTTTCTGTCTCTTCTATTGTTTCCATCGACTGCAGCTTCCCTCATAGTGAGACCTGCAAGATGGTTTTTGAGCGAACAACACTCACCGTCATACTCAGCTCTCGTTTTATCATTACTGTAAGAAGGTTTTCGCGAGGCCCTGTAGCTGACTGGCGTTTCCAAGATGATCAAAGATTGCGGAAGGGGTCACTTCGGGATGAGGTCAGTTTAGGGGTACTAAGTGACCTTTTTGACAGCCCATGTTTAACCCACATGACCTGGTAGACTAAAGGGCCTCAATCGTGACCACTTCAGACTTCCCAGCAACTCTCCAACTTGAACTTTGAGCGGAGGCGGACGGTCCAGGGTTTTCCCCTGCTGCCAAAACGGTAACTGGCATTCCGTTCATCCGCCAATCACATCGATGTCTAATATCTTCAGAAAGGAACCAAGGTATGCAATACAAAAAAAAAATGAATTGAAGAAAAGAAGCAGAAAGAGCAATTTGGAGAAAACAGAGTGTGTAAAAAATGCGCAGGTCTGGACATAAGTTTAACAGACATACGGTACATGGAACCGGCACATATCACGAAGAAAAGGAAAGAAAGACAGAGAGAAAAAAAGGATTTTCGTTAAATTCAGTTCTTATTTTTTTTTCTCTCCTTGATACAAGTCTTTGAGATAGCAGGTGAGTAGAAATGAAATTTATCCACATGTCAGGCGACTTGCGATCTAAGCTGGGTGGAATGATGTCATTTCATAACTTATTTCAGACTTTACATCTTTCATCGCACTGCGACCAAGAAAATTGTGAACCTGCCAAAAGCCATTTCTTGTAGCAAACCGCATGTTCGGACCAACAGCGATCTCTTTTGCTTTTGATTGCATGGTATTATTATTGGTTTTACAGTACTACAAAGCCACCCCCAACCCCGCAAAAGAGCTATACATCTGTTTATATATATACATATTTCACGGAAAAACAAATATCTAAATATCTTTTAAAAATATAGTTAATTAAAGTTGTCTGTGGCGTCGAAAGTTACAAGACAGAGTCAAAGCAGTGGCCATTAATTAACTGCGAGATATTTTATTTGGATACAGCGCTACTGGCTTATTATAAAATGTTTTATCTTTCTAAAATGTGTATAGGTTTGCTTTTTTCTTTCTTTTTGCAGACTCTGAATAACATTTCGACATCTGAACGTCATTAATATCGTGTTGGCCGCAAAGAAGCCGAGATCGTGCTAAAACGCCGCAAAGTAAAAAACCGAATAAAGGGACCAAGCCCAGTTGGATATGTCGAAAGGTTCAACTAAATCGATACGTCATTACATTCAGTATCGGCCATACTAACCTGGACAGTTTCTGTACCGGAGATTTTGTTTTTGTTTCAGCCTTCCAATCCTAAGAAAGTAGAATATCTCGGCTTTAAGTGCTTGCCTGTTTTTGTTTTTGTTTGGTGAAATTTGTTGTAGGTAAAGATTTGGAATTTGGATTTTTGCCAGGATGGCAGCACTCCGTTATTTTTCATCGATTTCTAAGTACCAAAGATTTTTTAAGATGCACACGGGAACTTATATATTCGATCCTGCCTGAGAAGACTAGACGCCCGTGCTTCCCTACCTATAGAAAGCCAGGGAGCCGTTGAGTCACTGATAAAAATGCAGGTTCTGGTCTACATACCTTCTCATCACGCAGATCCGAGACCCGAACCTGTAACCTCCAGAATGCGAACTTTTCCAGAATGCAGAGACCTAACCACACAGCCACTGCGATATCCAGGACCGTAGCAGATCTCAGTATGGACTTTTGTACGCCATAACAGGAGTAGGTAAGCAAGCAGAACGCTGTGTTTATGGTATCTTACTTCTTCCATTCATCCACGCTTTTCTTGTATGTTTAATGCCCCATTTAGTCCGTCAGACAAATGAGACGCGACAAGATGAAATCAGGCTCTCGTCAAATTTTGAGCACATGGAGTTATTGGTATCACTGTGAAGATTATTCACTTCCCATTCTGTGTCTGAAAGAAAAACTGTTCTAACCAAAGCAGTAGTTGAGATATTGGCATTTCAGGACGATAGGGCAGTCTGTTACAGCAGCTGAATTTAGTGAGAAGATGACCGATCGTTTTTGTTAATCCTTGTTAACCCTTACTATGCCATACCATATAATTACAATTTTGGCCTTTTGTCTCAATCTATTTAAACAAATTTAACTCTAAAATTCATTTTAGACGGGTTCTGCGAAAAAAATAACAATAATAATATCAATAATAATAATAATGCGTTAAAATGCAATCCCTGTTGAAAAACACGTAATTTGAGAAGAGCCTGATTTCATCGAGTCGCGTCTGAAATTACTTCCCTTTGTTTGACACATGCAGTATAAACAAATATAATAAACAAACAATACAATCATGTTTCTTCTTTTTCTTCTTTTTTTTATTTAAAAGCCGTGTCCGTTTGATGCCCTTTTCACCTTTTTTTTTTTCTTGCAGGCTGTCTCGATTTAAGATCTGACCAAGTTCTTATAGAAGTTTGGTATTTACTGTTGCTGATAATTTTCCGATAATATTAATTATTATTATTATTATTGTTTTTTTCTTAAGCCTTTCAATCCTAAGAAAGTAGGATTATCTCGGATTTCTTAAGAGGTTGTCTGCCTCTGCTGAGAATTTTTGGTGAGTAGGTATTTGGAATTTGGAAATTTTGCCCGGACAGCGACACGCAGCCTACTCTTTCATCGATTTTGAATTGCCAAGTGTTCTTTAACGTGCGTAACGTACACACGGGACCTCCCTCCGAAATATATTCGTCCTTATCCGAGAAGGCTAGACGTCAGACTTCCCTGCCCAGAGGAAGCCAGGGTACCCTTGACTCACTGAAAAAAATGCAGGTTTTTCGATCTTCATGTCCTTCCATATCCCGATGAGGACCCGCGAGTCGGCCAGAACCCGCATCCGCACCGACGTGAGTTGTTTTCACCCTGAAGCTGACACCAAACCACACAACCACTGAGCCCCCACGATATTATTTTTCTCATCTGTCAAATAAATGCAACAACGAGCGATTTCTTTTTTCGTCTTCCTGTATATCCCATGTGCAAAGACTAGAAAGTAATTTAACTGTCTGAAAAAAAAAGAAAAATCATTCTTTGAAATTCTCTTGCCCTCATTCCGGACGTGGTATGTAAACAGTAGCCAAATATCAGCGATAATGTAATCTGCATTGTATTTCAGCGTCACAGGCAAGATAAGTGCCCATATCATTACGATTTCTCTAGGCGCTTCTCTCTCTCTCTCTCTCCTCTCTCTCTCTCTCTCTCTCACACACACACACATACACACACACACACACGCACTCATATTAACATTCTTAGTGTGAGGGAGTGAGAGAGAGAATGAGGGAGGGAGGGAAAAACAAGAAGAGCGATGAAAAAATGAATGAGGGAATGATAAAACGAGGAATAGAAAAAGAATGACAAACACAGAGAAAGAGAGCACCAGGGAGGAAGAGGAGAAATAACTGACAGGGGGGATGAAAGACAGAGAGAGAGAAAAGGAGAAAGAGACAGGGAGAGATAGACTGGCAGAACAAGCGAGACAATTATAGAAAGAGTGAGAAAGACAAACCGAGGAAGACAGAGAGAGAGAGAGAGAGAGAGAAAGAGAGAGAGGTAGGGAGAGAGTGATATCATGGAATAGTGGCACTACTTAAGTTGTTCTTGATTTACTCGAGAGAAAACGAGAGAGCCTATCATCGTTACGTTGAAGCAGCCGACACTGGACACGCCCTCCCTCTTGGCCGGCTATTTCTCTGACCGACTTTCAGCCAAAGTTCAGCCAACGACCGCTCGACTTCCCAGCGAATAGACTGACCAGTGTTGAAAGTTGCAACAGGATCGAGACAAAGGCACGCAAAGCAGGCTGAAAGATGAAGTAGAAAGACATGAAGCTGTAACGGGACAAAATCATTCTGAATTTCCACATCTCCAGAGGCTTATCGCGTAGTACATGAAATCTGGTTCTGAATTATGAACGACACTGCCGGGTCATTCGAAACCCAAGTAGAATGCATAGATACTTGTGAATCTTGGACCTTGACTGGAGACACTGAAAGAAGAATACAAGCCTTGGAATTGAGATGCTACCGGAAACAACTCGGCATCATCTATTATGATCGCATCACTAACGAGGATGTAAAAATTCGAGTCCAAAATGCAATCAGGCCATACACAGACCTCCTTACATTGGTGAAACAACGCAAGCTAAACTAGTATGGACACGTCACACGTTCATCAAGCCTTGCTAAAACGATCATGCAGGGCACAATCCAAGGAGGAAGAAGAAGAGGCAGACAGAGGAAGAGATGGGATGATAACATGAGAGACTGGACAGGCCTGGAACTGCGAGACATCCTGAGAAGGGCAGAGAACAGGGAGGAATGGAGATGTTTGGTGAGAAAATCATCTGTGGTGCCCACACGAGCAGTGTTGGTGAAGGTGAAGAGTTCTTGAAAAACTGGCTCTCTCTTCCTGCTGTGTTTGCCAGGGATATTACCATAGCCAACCATAACCAGCCACACAACAACCCGTCATATAGCACAGAATTGGAAACGCTGTATGGCATTTTTGGGCCAGCCTGATTTTTGTCTTTTTGAAATACGATAGACTGGTTTGATTTTGTTGTTGTTGTTGTTGTTGTTGTTGTTTACTGTTCCTGTCATTTCTGCTTTTTCAATTGATATTCTCGATATTTCTGATATTTCACTTAGCTTGAGGGTTAAAAATAAAGATCTGTCCATTCAGTTCACTTCGGTATCGCCATTCAGTGCTCGGAGACATTACGACTATCTTGTACTACCTATAAATGTTGACAGCCCAGCTGTGTGCTCTACTGTGTTTGTTTGTGTTGGGGTTTAACGACACATCTGCACGATCACGGCTATACTGTGTCAAACGTTTACACGTCAAGAAGAAGAGAGGAAAGAGAGCGGGACATAAGACAGGAGCAAGGAGAGAGAGAAGAGATGTCTCCCCCCGGAATGTCGAGGATGGCATTCCATGGCAGACACCCCACCGATGAAGGGCCTACAACCCCTGCAGGTGGGAGCAGAGAACCTATTTATAAACTCCAGGACCCCGCGGGTGCTCCCTACTATGTAAAACAATGGAGTTAAGTACCTCTGTCACGTGATCATTCGCAATTGTAAACAACGGAAACGACCCCTAACATGACGTGACCACTGAGATTCAAAATAACTCCATTGATTGGCTCTTTAGCCACACAACTGACCAATATGGCGGACGTACTTTACACAACCTTTCAAGACAAATTACTGATAAATGTGTGAAATTTGCAATGCTGATGCAGGATCTTAGTTATGTAATTCCAGATGCAAGATTTATCCAAACTGCATTGAGAGGTGAAAGGCTATTTGCAACGAGAGACGCAGTCGTACTGGATCTTTGGTAAACTATTATGCTATAAAGAATGGCTTAAGGTCTGTAGGAAAGCTAGAAAAGTTGACTTACGACTGTATAGCCTGGCAGACCCAAATGGATGGCGCAGTCTCCACTGTAGAGAAAGACATAATACTCGGGTTGATTACAAATAGACAAAATGACTATGCCTTTGTATCCCGTATGGAGTTAATATTGGGGGGCATCTGAAATAGAAACGGTTGCCGTCGCTCTGCAGTAAGACAGTAATTAATGATGACATCTGATGATCCAGCAGATTATAGTCATTGGAAACCAATGGGAATAAGATATGATCAGGCAGCCGGACGCCCAGCGAGAGGCCAAGCACTGATATTCTCATGTCTGTGTCCGTAGTCCTGGAAGAGGCGGAGATTATCCTTACGTCCGAAGTGACCAATTTTCCTGGGCTTAGTTATCGCCACTTGAAGCCAGAGGATAAAGCAATGAGGAGCCGAGCAGGCGGATGAGGGCTTCCCATTGCGTGACTGACTCGCATGTAACATCACAGAGCCCGCCCTCTCGGAGCTAGAGCGCATGCAGGAGACGATCAGCGTGTCAAACATGGCATCGGCTAGACCATGAAACATATTATCGTACTGTGGCAAGGTAAACAAAGTGCACAGCAGGAAGAAAACAACAGTTTATCCTTTCACTAACAGAGGAGAAATTACGAAGGAGAAACTGGAATTTTGCTCACTCCGAGCACAGGGGATTCCCTTGACATCTGGCTGCTTCCAAAACAGCATCTATCAAAATAATAGCTTCTTTTTCTCCTCTCGCCATCCCTTTTTCTTTCTTTCTTTCTTTCTTTCTTTCTTTCTTTCTTTCTTTCTTTCACTCCTCCCTTCTTTCTCTCGCTATTTCTTTCCCTGTCTCTATCACACTATCTCTCAACATTCCTCCCTTTCCTCCATACACTATTAATTGTCTTTCACGAAAGTTCTCCTCAGAGTTCTGAAGAACAACCGTTCCGTGTGCTCAAGAAAGATATCTTCTTCTTTTTCTTCTCTTCTTCTTTTGTTTGTAACACAAAAGAGTTCCTGCAGAAAACATCAAGACAACTTAACAGGTATTTTGAAATGACAGTTAATTAACATCCCTGATTGACAAGGCTCTTTGCGTACCTCCAGTTGTCTGGTCTCCCGTGAAATATGGCGACGTAGCGATGTAGGACGTGAACATTACAGTATAAACACAACATCCGCGGTGTCAAAGGTGCCGGTAAACAGGTAATAGACGTGTGAATGTTCCCTCTCTATGGTGGTGCCAATGTCACGGAGGGAAACATGAAAACTTACCATAAAGAACACGCAAGATTTTATTCTACCATTATTTCATTTTGTCATCAGTTTTGTCTTCACTCGTAAAGCAGACTCTTGGTGACCTGAAACAAGAACCACAATCAATAGTTTCACAATATCCGCCATCATAGCTGCTTTACATCCAGAATTGAATTGTCCTAACTATAACACAGAACTGTTGTGGTTAGAACAGTTTAATTCTGGGGCCACGATATATCGAGCTCTTTCTAGGTCTTTTAAGTAACGGACCAGATTGTTTCTACGGAATGCACTCCTGTTTTTGTACTTTTGTCTTATTTCAGTTTCAGTTTTTGATTGTTATTTGTTTTTGTCGTGTGTGTGTGTGTGTGTGTGTGTGTGCGTGCGTGCGTGCGTGCGTGCGTGCGTGCGTGTGTGTGTGTGTGTGTGT
>JBCAUA010265395.1:0-20067 GCA_038406235.1 Peronia verruculata | reverse complement strand
ACCCAGTACCTGTCAGGATTCGAACCCGGAACTTCAGATCCCGAGTCGACGGCCTAACCGCTAGCCCACGACACCACCAATAAAGAAGTATTACAGTGGAAGAATTGTGGATAAAGTCCCCTTATATCAGGGATGTCAAATTTCCTTCTTTAATAGGATTTCCTACTTTTGGTTGTCAGTAATTTCTCTGTTGGCCCCAAATCTGGTATTATTTACCATTAGTGTACTTCAGTTTTACATGTTGCTAAACAGTATATGTCTCGGAGCATGTCAAAATTAGACATATTTCAATTTTTCACCATTTGGGGTTTTTGAAATCATGAGAAAGCTTCTGCCATACCTTTCAGGTGGTGAAAATGTTCTGAGCTAGCTTTGTTCTAGCCATCGATATTGCAGTTTAAAGAGACAAGGAGGGCCCCCCCAGCAGTGATTGAAATGCAGAGAAAATCTAATTTAAATGATCGTTTGATTGCATAAATCTATATACCTATCTCATAAAAACCGGATTTCAATAAAGAAGTATTTTAAAATTGAGGGTAAGAGCAATACCATCTTGTTCAGAAATGAATGCACTTTCAACTTCTGCTATAAAAAAAAATTGATATCTGACCCATCATCACATTCAAAGCCCAGTTTCTCGGTTTTAGCCCAGTGACTTGTGTCTCATTTTGAGTGGCCAAGAGACATATATGCCAGAAACTTCTCTACTTTTTCATGTCAACACATTGACATCTCTGTTATATATTTTACAATGCTGATACTTACAAGTGGTTGTTGATCTCAATCTAGGATTGTGGTTGAAGAGTCATTCCCCCTTAAATCTCTGAACACTGATGCGTGCAACTTTGGTTGTTGCTGTCCATGATTGAAGGAGGGGAACAGGGGTTTCCAAAAAAAAACTCACCATTAGTGAAATTTGCTCCTTTGCTGAAATGGCCAAATTGTTTACATTGAAAAATGACTCATTGGAGAGCTGGTATCCAAATAAAGAAGAAAATCTTTTTAGTCTCAACAAAAGTAAAAAAGTATGGACAAAGATTGCAAATATTCCATGTGATTTTGTAATTGAAACAATAAATAAATAACATTGTGCATTTGGTAACTGCTTAGCAATAAAAATTGTTACATTAGGTTACTTGTAGCATAGTATCATAACTCAAGACCTCGAAACAGCTATTGGGATGGTGGAAATTATGAAGATGATAAGATGTAATAATGGCCTGTTGGTTATAAGGCAATGGTACTGTAGCATTTGTGTGAAAATGCTAAATTATCTTGATAAACAACATTGCATTGTTTTGGTATAAAAATAACTTTTTTTTGTGTGTGTGTATGTAATTTGTTCTGTTATCTGCCATTCTGTCTCTCACACCTATCACATTTCTTTTTCTTCAGGGTTACATGTGGGCATTAAATCAAGATCTAATTGTCATTATCTCTTTTTTATTTTGTTGGCTAGTTTTTTTTTTGGTTTTATTTTTACCTTCATCTTGTACCCGTTTGGTTGATCTTTCTTTTTTTTTTTTTTTCATGCTCCTTTAGATGTCCCTGCAAAGCTTACTGAAGTTTGTCAATATCACTGTTTTCCCTTTGTCCTGAAATGGACACTGCTTGTGTCATCTGCTATCCTGTCACACACATGCAATGTTCCTTGTCTGTATTCTCTTTCTTATCATATGAGACAGCATGTCACTACCAAATTGTAACATATTCGAGAAAGAAGCAGTTAAGTAATGCTACACCTTTTTTTCTTTATGACTGATGATTGGTGTGTTTGCTGTAAACATTCAATTTGATGTAATGATTGACTGACAGTGTAACTGTGTTGGTAATTGGTATGGGAATCATCTGGTATCATAATTCATGTATTCCTTGTCCTATGTTCTCTATAACTTGGTGTTCAGATCACTACAAATATGGCTGTGTTCACATTCATTTTGGTCCTTGCTTTAAGGCTGTATTCATATCACTACACCTTTGTACCATACTGCACCTGTAGCCACTAGAGTCTGTTAACTCTATTCTCATCTCTGTCAGTGACATGTTCTTCTGTATCTGCATGTATTTCTTGCTTGGTGTAATGACAACTAGTTTAAAATTCCATCTTTTGGATCACATATGTATATCTTAATGACACACAAAATGTCTTTTTTCTAATTGGCATTCTGTATTACTTGGCTGTTTGAGAATCTAAGCTTACTTTGAAAAAAAAAAAATGTAATGAATAAATGATGGGGTTTACTTCACTGTGATTTAGACATTAGAGCTCCCCATATGTGTCAAATATGTGAGCCTTTTGAGCAGTTGTAGCTTGTTCTGTCATGACCAGATAAAGATCTGTGAAATAGCTGGGCATCAGTTTATCTTTGCAGCTCAGAGTGAGGCAAATGGCTAGCAGTTCTCTTCAGTGGTAGATATATCCCTCTCTCGTTTTGACAGATTTGTGGCATTGACCTCTGACAGTTTTGAAATGCAGCAATCAAAAAGAAAACAGTTTGCCAGAAGTTAGCAAAGTTGTAGTTGTATTTCACTTGCTCTCTCAGAGCTATGAAGCTCTCACTCGTGTGGCTATGTGACTTTTGTGCCACCCAGCAGGCACAGTCGAGGTCGAGATGAGTATTGTAATGTCCAGTGGTTATACATATGCTTGTACATAGAGGCTCGGTGTAGGGGGAGGGAACTCTGTCTCAATGTAATTAAATTGATCATTTGTCACAACAGTAGGCTTTTTTTTAACTTTGTGCAGAATTTTGTTGTCTGTAGATTCAGGGTATCAATGGCTTGTATGGGTCAGTTATTTATTCCAAAGAAGTAGGGAAGAATACAAAAGTGTGTTGGGAATGCACTGTACCGGTATTTTACTGTCTGTCAAAATCATAACCAGGTGTTTGACCAAGTTATTGAAAATGGTTGAGAGAAAACTCAAGAAACCCATTGGGTCTCCAAGATGCCTCTTTTTTTTTTTTTTTATATCTAATTATATCTAAAATGTGTTTAGAACAAAGTGAAAAAGGGCCAGTTTTTCAAATGTCACAATGGGTGACAAGCTTTCTGTTTTCTTTTCTTTTTTTTCTTTTTTAAATAATAATGCATCATACACACACATGATACTGTCGTGCTACCCGAAAAACCAGCAAACATACCTGGAAAATGAGCAGTTATGTTCTGACGTCTATAGCTATATGATTCTGTTCCCTTTAATTTTGAGGGTCACATGCTTCCAGACATATTGAGTTCATCAGTATAGGATGATCTTTGTTTTTCTTGCTAGAAAATGTCTGAAAATTTTTCACATTCTCTTGCAGTGACATTTTCGTGGTAAACAGACATGCAGCCCTAAACAGTTATGATACTTTGATCAAGCTGAGAGTTATATTTCAATGTAATATTGAATGGTGTAGTAAAAAGTATGACAGGAAGATGTACAAGCATACAATGATACTAAAAATATATTCGGATAATCCAGCGTATAGGGCAAATCTAGATCTGTAAGCTTGAAATAGCAAAAAACAAACAAACAAACAAACAAAAACAAAAAAGAAAAGGAAAAGGAAGATTTATAAATAGTAGGCAAAACTAGTGTTGTTGCTGTTTGAATTGGATAAGTTATTGCTCAAAGTGACTTAAGCCTATCTGTTGTGACAATGTCCTATGTAACAATGATCTGTCCTTGGCTGTTTCCCGTGTCCTTTCACTTCTTTTCCTTGTAGAAACTGAATGTCAAAGTTCAGCGACAATTCATTCAGTTCATTTCTTTCTCTATTCAGTTACGATGGACCAAGCTGAGCATCACTTGTATATGTTTCTACATCACTCGTCAACGGTATCATCCATTTTATCTCCATCCATTTCCTCCTCCTCTCTTCATCCTCCAAGTTATCTTAGTTTCTGTTTTTGCCTGCGACAAGTGTGTGGTATCCTCAATTTGCCTCCATGCTACATTTACATAACATTACGTTAAAGCAATAAATGCATAGATC
Organism: Peronia verruculata; assembly: GCA_038406235.1. Classification (NCBI taxonomy): domain Eukaryota; kingdom Metazoa; phylum Mollusca; class Gastropoda; order Systellommatophora; family Onchidiidae; genus Peronia; species Peronia verruculata. The sequence goes on along the minus strand of JBCAUA010265395.1, from coordinate 16,087 downwards.
CTTTCATGTTTCCTTTCTGTTTTGTTTTCTCGGAAAAAGGAAACAAATTAACATACAGGATAAATCATGCTTCCCTCAGGCCAAGGATCCATTTAATGGAGTTACAACAATGTATAGGCGGTGTTTTCATTCCTTTCGTTTTCTTGTTCAATGAAAAGCTGTATCCAAATTTTTTGTTTCTTTTTCACTTTGCTTACCCTTGGAAAGGAAATGCCATAACAAAATGTAATGTAGGCAGTATTTCCTTCCCACTTTGCTTTCCTAGAAAAAGGAAGCTTGCATTATCTTTTTTTTTTTTTTTTCCAGAAAAAAGGAAGCTTTCATTTATGAGTTATTGTAGAATGCAAAGTTTCCTTTTTATTTTGCTTATCCTTGACAAGGGAATGCAAACAAAATGTAATGTAGGCAAATATTCCTTTCCATTTTGTTTTCTCTAAAAAGGAAACTTAGTAACAAAATGTATTGTAATATTTGAAGTTTCCTTTTTATTTTGCTTACCCTTGGAAAGGAAATGCCGTAACAAAATGTAATGTAGGTAATAGTTCCTTTCTGTTTTCATTTTCAGGAAAAGGAAACTTGTAATGAAATCTGATAGAGGCATTTCCTTTCTGTTTTGTTTTCTCCAAGGAAAGGAAATAGGAGATAAGAGATCAAGGAAGATAAAGCCAGTATATAGAAATGCCAATGATGGCATGGGAAAATGTCAGATCATAAGTGATTATAGTTGCTGACAGTATATCAGAGCTACTTAGGCTTTGTTGAGACAGCTTCCCGCTGGAGGTTGAAAAGCACAACATATGCCGTAACCATTAGGCTACAGATCATTTCATGAAGGAAATGAGAGATAACTTTAAAAAAAGGAAAAAAAAAAAACAACAAGAAACAACAACTAACTAATGCTAAACAAATTCACAGTGTTTTTATAGATTAGTTCTATTTCAAAATAAACAACAGCCATGATATTTGCCATTTCATTGCCCAGTCCATCCCAGATTTCAGATGCTTTGCTCCTGAAAATGGCGACGCATTGGTATCTGATGGTTAGTGCCAAGCTTGAGACCCAAGCCAGACCAGTGATTGCCAGAGCAGATGTGTTTGCAATAATTCTATAACTTCTCTGGTCTTAGTCACGACCAGCTTTGCTAACAAGTATCACTCTTTGACTATGTTCTCTTCTTCCTCTCACTCATTACCTGTTTACACTTTCTTTTCTGCACAACCCTGATGAATTTATCCACATTTGATATTCACCATTGCCATCGTCTTGTGTGCAATAATTCATAATATCAATTTTTTTTGTATTATTACCGTTGTCAATTTTAGTCACACGTTTTTCCTTTTTTTTTCTTATGGCTTTTTTTTTTGTGGTTTGAATCTGGAATCTCATGTGCAATACTGATTGTTTATTGTTGATATTACTGTTTTAAAAACAATGTTTTAATATTGACTGTAAATGAGTTACCAAACTTTTCTGTATGCTTACATGTGTGCATGGCTTTCTCATCTCCCAAATTTTTTTGTGGAGGATTGCATTTGTTCAGCAATTTACCAATGTGAATGGTGGGTAGTGGTCTATCATTCTTTTTACCAGTTGTGAAAAAAAAAGTTATCAAATGAGGCTGTCAAAAAGAATTATTTCTGAAATATTTGTTTCATGTGATTTGGTGTTTCCGTAACTGCACTGGGTATTAAATAAATCTGTAAGGACACTGCACTCCAGTTGTGATTTTTGTGTGTATATTAACAAACATCAGTGGCTGACGGAGACACGATCTGTGTTCTTATATTTGATGACGGGATTGTACATTTGGTCAATTATTCTTGAATTTTACTCTCCTGCCTTGTTGTAACCATGTGTAGTGTTTACCATTACTTTAGAGCTTGGGTGAGCCTGTAAATGCATTTTGTATTCTTTAATGTGATTATGTAGCAAGAAAAACAAAACAACTTTTTAATCCGCCCTGCTTTTTTTCAATCAGTATTACATAATAATCCTTTCATCTTTTTTTTTCTTGTTTTGAAAGAGTTAAGTCAGGCTTGTCATTCACTGCTATGACTATGATAACTCTGTGGTATGTTCAGAGAATCTTCTGTGACATCTTTGCTTGTTGATGGTGACCGAATGGCAAAACACATTTCCTTTCCAATGTTGTGGTATGGCTGTCAGATCTGAAGGTGAAATCAAACTTAATGGTGGTGGTTGGGGGGAGGGGGTCCGCCAGTAAAAGAAATTGGAATGTTTGTGTGCTTTTCCGCAAATCTGGGTAGTTACACAAACAAAAGTGAGGAGAATTGGAAAGAGATGTAATACCGAAAATGAGAATAAACAAAAATCAAAAGAATGGGGGAAAAATTTTCAAATTATTGACAGTTGCCAGAGAAAAATGAAAATTTTGAACATGTGTATTATTATTATTATTGGGTTTTTTTTTTTTTTTAATACCAGTAAACCTTCATTGAGGGAGGGCAGGGTGAATAGGCAGATTTGAGTTTGGAAAAAATCAAATTTGTCTCAAGAAGTGGTCAAAATCACTGCACATGGTGGCTCTCTAGATTAGTCTTAGGTCATCTAGATAATTTCTGTCAGAAAAGGAAGTTTTGTTTTTTCTTAGTAAATCGGGCTTTACCAAGTTATTTTCCTTCCAGTAAGTTGGATGGTTTTCTTCTGGTCTAAGTAAACGGCTGATCTAAGGGATATGTAATCCCTAGTTGTATTGAATTAATTGATCTGCTCAAAATTATGTTTTTGCATATTTGCCAGACACATGATATAGTGAGTAACAAAGTACTCATAATAAAGTACCTAACTTAAATTTGCTATTTACACTTGTACTCATGTTCTTTGAATATGAAAAGATATTGTTCATAGAAACATTGGTATTCCTAAAATCTCTTCGGCCAGCAGTCTCTTCTGCCACTGTTAGGGTTAAAACAAAATTCAAAGTGAATGCTACGGCAGCCTCAGAGGAAATCTATGGCAGTTACATTTTGTAGTAGCCTCAATATAATTCCTTCCTACAAAATTCACATGAAAACTCACAGTGAAACTGAGTTATTCCCTCAATATGTGTGTTGCCAATGCTCCATGCCCTCAACCCAGTCAAAAAAAAAAAAAAGAAACATGCGGCAGAAGTTTCGACAGTGGTTTTTTTTTTTTGACACATTTCGTCAGTTGGGGGATCAGTGGACCAAGCCCATAGGCATCACTGGGTGAGGAAGAGATGTGGCATTAGCACTTAAAATTTGAATTTTTCCAACTCCAGTGGCTTCTCATATAGCTTGTTTTTTATTTCCACTTGTATCCATCACAGGAGATTTTTTTGTAATGTGAAAGATGGGATTGGCTTTGTTTAGAACAACTACAAGAGAATCCACAGCCTTTGTGGCAGATTTTTTAAATATAGGTCAAACTAGTTCTGGCCTGTAACTTAAAAGTGTTGACAAACATGCACACCTCCATGTTGGTATTTTGGATGATTAAACTGAATGTAACTCAGTTACGTTATTTTGAACGTGTCATTCTATCAAACTTACAATTTGGATCAAAGACTGTTGCGAGTTAACTATTCAATTATTACCACTGTTTTGGAATGTCCAACATAATAATCTTATCTCGGCGTTATGTAAATAGAAGTACAGATCTCTTTATGCAACATTGTTGTGTGCCAAATTTCAGATGAATGCATTCAGCAGTTTTTGAGCTCATAAGACTTTTATTGGTTTTGTTGCAGATTTTTAATATACATAAATGGACTCTTTTGGTTTGAACAACACAATGAATTCACTGCCTTCAACAATAAACTCTTCGACTATCTAGGTTTGTCATGTAGATAAAATGGAGGACCTACCATTGTGAAGGTGTTAGAAACATCCAAGTTAGCAAAGCCTGTGTCACCTCATGGTTTCTACTTACCTGTGTATCTAGCACAACAGTCCATCAGTATTTGATGTCGGTCATAAAGAACATCATTTGCACTCTAACAGTATATTTGTGTCATTGTTCTTTTTTTTTTTTTTCAGCTTCTAGTCATTAAAAAAAATTCAATATTTTAAAAACTTTTACAGTTTTATTATAATTATTAGTACTATTATTATGGTGTGTTGACAGTATGGTATCGCATTCATGATTTTATTTTTTTTTTTTAGGGTTCTGTGGTCATACTTGCAAGAAATCACTTCACGCATCACTCACATGCAAGAAATGTCTCCAAATTCTCCTACAATTTCTAGAAATGTTCTACACCATATCCATTAGTATTCTAGACATTTTGTTGTATTTCATAGACTCGGTAGTTTATAAATTAGGCCTGGTAGGACACAGGCTAGTTACAGTAGACTATATGCAGTGGATATGTCATTTTTACACTGATTAGGAACATCCTGCCCCAACTATCTGGCTCCTGTACCTGAATAGTAAATGTAAGATGAGATAAGAATAAAAGACCAGTGTTAGTTCTCTCTTTGGAAATTTGGGTTGAAAGTGTATGATTCTGAAAACCATAGAATTCAAGTTAACAACCTAAAGCTGAGGAGATCATCATGTATGTATGTATAGAAAGAGAGAGAGGGAAGAATACTGTGTCCATCGGCAATGCCTACACAGTACAGTGAGCACACATACAGTGTCTCTTGTCATATTCCCCCCGACCCCAGTTCACATAGTTTGATATGTCTAGGCATGCCTAGTAGTATGTTTGAAAATGTCATAGTCTTTTTCTCATGCACATCAATGCCATCTTTTCCTCTGTGACATCCTCCCCTCCCTCATAACACACACACCCCGAACCACCATTTTGACTGCCACAAATGCTGTTGTGATTTTTGACTCATTTTTATTATTATTATTGCTGTTTGAACTATCATTACTGTGAATCTTCTGACTGTCATTGTAATATTGTGTCAGTAAAGATTTGATGTGAGGTTGTATCGTGATTTCATTACGGGCATCAAGATTCAGTTATCACTCTGTATATCATTCATTATGTCTGTTTATGCTCATTTGCATGGTGGATTTGATCATTATTACTGATGTTCTCATTTCTCTTGTCAGTTCTCTATATCTTTCATTATGGTTTGGTTGTTATGGTCTGGATTATGGTTGGTCTGGATTGTCATCAGTATAGCTGGTTTTAAATTTTATCTGTGCCAGCTTTTCCCACTTTTCTGCTCTTTAGTTATCCTGTCTTTGTTTTTTTGGCTATCCGGGGATAGATTTCTAGTCTGGTTATGTATATGTTTGCCTGTCTGTGTGTAATTGTCCACTCCACCATTTGTCTGCATGTCCATCTATAGTGCAATTGCAATTTGATTGCAAGAAAAATGGGTTATTTCGATGGTACAGTGTTAATATGATGTCAGAAATCTCAAAAATAGCATGGTTTTCTGTGCTTCAACAGAAGAATTTGTCAGCTTTGCATCAAAGAAGATGGGAAATTATGGCTGTTAATCTTTTAACTGCCTGTTTGAAGTTTGGCAGTGGATGTGACAAATTTACCTGGCAACCAGCCCAAACGGATCACAAATGGCCAAATATAAAAAGCATGTATGGATATAATAACCACAGATAGGCATCTTTTCGTAACAATTTAGATAGATTTGTTATTGAACACCCATGTGGGTAAAGATGAGGTATGCTGATAAACCGACTACCAAAGTTGGCTGGGGCATTTTGATAATCTGGAAGTAAAGTTTAGTAAAGTCATAATAACATTCTTCTAGAGAGCTGCTTAACTAAAGTGTATGTGCAGAAAGAAATGGTGGGCTGGAGAAAATTCTAGTATAGGTTTGACTCTGGCAGTGAGTGAAATATTGGTATTGAAATGCCGTAAGTGGAAAAAATCAGGTGAAAATTGCTTTACATTTTAGAATGATTGACTTTCCATTTCTTTCATTTGTTCAATATTTCAGAGATTTATTTGTCCGAGTTCAGCTGCTCAAAAGTAGCATAAAAATGTGGGGTTTGATACACCAATAGTTTCCTGTTTGTGAACTTGGGGATGACTGACTAACTTGCTAAATTAAATCGGATATTGGTGGAAAACTTTTTTTTTTTCTTCTTCATCTCTCTAGTTCTTCGTTTTCATTTCATATAAAATATGCTATAACTCTGAGTGTAGGGCACGCCAGCTTATGTTATTTGTGGGCTGTTCTCTCACTTTCCAGGACATTGCTCAGCGATTGCATTACCTTGGATGGCATATTATATTTCAAATAAAATTTGAAAGTTTGTGATAAATAATTCTCCCAACTGGAGTTTGAAATTTGCTGCCACAAATAAATTCTGCTTTTGTTTCTTATAATTTGTAAGGTTTGTTGGCCTAAGTATAAGAAAATTAACCTCACCACTTTGAAATCATGAAAAATAGGAACATTGAGATGTGAAAATGGGTTACAGACAGTAAATCAGGCTGCTACAACTGCCATCCAGGAGCTTCATATTTCTTTACTTAACTAGTTTTGTTATCTCTCTTTTTTTTTCTCTCTCTTTTTGTTCTCAGACAGAAAGCTGGAGTGTTATGGAGAGTTTTTGTCTTCTAAGCTTGCATTACGTTTTGCTCAAATAAATGGATAGGCTGTATATGAGCTGGATTTCCTTTACATTGTAACATGATGACAATTGTATACATGAACTATGTCGTGTATTCCAAATGGCAAGTGTAAAATTATACGTGTTTATTGTCTGTGGTGTTTTTTTTTTTTTTTTGGAACATGATTGTAATGCAGCTCTGACCACTTGTAGTTACTGAAACATATAGCAGCCCTTGGGATCATTATTCTTATATACATGTAAATGAAAATAGTTTAAAATCTTTTTTTTTTTTTAAATTTTTTTATTGCTGGGCATAATGTTATTACAAAAACAGCAATGCAAGTTGTGTCATGAGCTTAGACTTACAACTTTGTCAGTAAAATATCTTACACTTCTTGTGTGAATATAGGCTAAATGGTGAATTGTTGCCTACAGATCTGTTAGTTCCTTTATGTTTTTGGGTATTCCTTTTCTCTCTTTTATTCCCTTTGGACCCACACAGATTTTTGTTTGCATAGTGCTTAACATAATGCAATTCTTTGGCTAAGGCTGTTTCAGTTTTATGTGTTAAAAGTCTGTCTAGTATTAGGAGTGGAATAGTGTTTGGCTATAACATAATGAACGTTGGCTTCTGTTGTTTATACTATAGGAATATTGATCCTAAAGGTGGAAAAAGTTGAAAGATTGAGATTTCAGTTTCTGACCATCTGGAGCTCAGTGAAAAGTGGTAGTTTGAAACAATGTAACAAGTCCTGTATTTCTCCTGTGTTGTTTAGAGTCAGTGTAGAACATGGTTATTGTACCGGTAGAACATAATTATTGACTTCGACTAGTCATCTAATGTGGAATGCCATTATGATCATCAAAATCATCCATATTATTATTATGGTTTTGTGTGGAGCATTCTCTTTATAATTCATCTGTGATGTTCTCCTTGTGACATATTTTGAGATTTACGTAGGCTGTTTCGCTGTGAAAGATCACTCATCATTTTTGCAAACTTCATGCTGTGTTTGGTTGTGGCCATCAAATCACTAGTGAACTTCATCTTTGCTCTACTTTGTATGAGCATCTTTCTCAGATTTCACCTTGCCTGCTCTTTCATGAGATGTTTCGTTAGTTATTATCGTCATTATTTTATAGCACAAAGATAAATGTTGAACCTCCTCCCCCTTGTCCCTTTTCTTTTGTGATTTATTACCTTCCATGAAGATGCGATTATCAGAAATAGGTAATCAAATAATTGAGTTGTTTTTAGATTTAAGTTACATTTTTCTGACATTTTTATGTTGTCTTTTCCAACCTGAAAATACAAGGTTAATAATAAAAGATCACATTAACACAAGGCATGAACTTAGTCTTATCAAAGGTTCTGAAATGCTAAACATTTTCAAGCAAAGTGAATGATTTGTGTTGTTTGTTTGGATTTTTTTTTTCTTCAATAGGACAAGAATAAACAGTACTGTTCAGGTCATGTAGAAATATTTTGAGAAGAAAATAGTTAAAAGAAGATAAAAATTGAGACTTTGTGCATGTTTTATTTTCCCATTGTTGTGTCCGGGATGTGTTTGGGGACAGCAGGAGATTCTCCTGTTGTACTGTTTGTGTGATTGTCTGTCTGTCCAGCAAACCACTGGCTCTGGTCTGATCCATCAGTTTCAGACTTTGTATAGTTTTGTATCGGGGAAAAACAAAACTTTGCTTAGTTATTGTTAGTTGGCAAATTGTTTTCTTAATTTTTTTTCTTTCTTTTTTTTTTTTTTAATTGTTTATATTTAAACATGGTATTGAAAGTAATTTTTTAAATTCATTTTTTATCTCAGAACAAACACAAATTTTTGTTTTTGTATAAAGTGCTTGCTTTTTTTTTTATTTAGGCCAATTGTTTGTATTTCGTCACACTCACAAACAGATGGCTGAATTCAGATGTGGGTCTTTTCTTTTCTGATGCGTTGTTGAATTCTGCATGAGCTGTTCTGTCTATGGTAAAAATATAAAATGAAGGCAAGAAACAAAATAGAGATGTGATAGTAGACATTTGAAAGGAGACACCGGTCTGCATTTTCCATCTTTTCCACTGGTTTTTAGGTAATTTTCTGAAAACAAAGATTTTTTAAAATAGGCTGTTTGTTTATGAGCGTGATGGTCTGTCATTGTTGTCCATTCTGGCACTGATGTTTTGTATCGACTCTCTTTCAACCCTTTATTCTCACAGCTTATTTCTTCCTTCCACTTCCATTTTCTTCTCTTGCTCCCTGCTGTCCAATACATGTAGTTATACCCTTACTTCACTTTCCCTGTCACCCTCTCTTTCCTCTCTCTTGTCTTGGCTCTGTTGAGTTTGTGCAGTCATGCATAGCTAGTCAGGATGTTGTCAAGTTACAGTCATAACATTATTTATTACTACAGCACAGAACTTATAAAATTGTTGGTGCCATGTCAGCTTGATACTTTGAATGTCATATATGTGAAGAAGGCATCAGGAACATATTTTTTTAATGCACCACTTTTTTGTATAATTTATGGAAATTTACATCTGGTGACACTATTATGGGGATGAAATTTTAATTTACATGTATATGAGATTAGACAAAATGGAAAGAAAACATCTTAGTTCAATTACAGAGAAAGGCGTATAGAAAAAGACTTTTTAGAAAGATTTTTGTGTCAGGGAGATTAAACAAAGAAGAAAAGATACTGATTTTATGGGGAATAAATCTTGAAGATTTATAAAGAAAACATTAGCCAAAATATGTTGATGAGCAGAGGAGAGGAGAAGTTATGTATCAGTTGTTTGACAAGAGAAGTACATTGTAGTACTATTGGGGTGAATTTTTTTTTTTTTCATCAGTCAAGACCAGTTTCAATAGCAATAGTATGGCAAGCTTCTCGATTATTTTTGCATTTTGTTGATACTGCCATCATTGTGTCTCTTGTGTTTTGCCACACCACTGTTCATTGCCCGCAGCTTTAGCAAGAACAAATATGTTTGCATTTCATACATTTATTTAGTTTGACTATTATTTATTTAAGGATATTATTTATTTGTCAATGTATTTTACTTGAACATTTTTGTTTTGTTTTGTTTGTTACAGTTCTATGAAGCTTAATTTACAGTCGAAAGGACATGAGAATAAAACTATTTCCCCGATAAATGTCTCTGCATGATTGTGTGGGAATGTCTGATAATGTCTCGCTAATGTTTGACTGAAGATTGTGTTGATAGATGTACGTGTGTTTTGACTGAGGCTCTGTCTTATAGTTGATAGTTTATCTATCCAATCACTGTCTTATTGATCGATCATCTTGACATCACTCTTTCTGTCCTTCTGATCTGATCAGAATCCTCGCTTGTCTGTCTGTCTGTCTACTGTTTTGTCTGTCTTGGCATCAGTCTGTCTGTCCTTCTGATTTGACCAAAGTTCTCAATTGTATGTCTGTGTGTCTGTCTGTGTGCTGTATCAATTGGGTGCCCTTCCTTTAATTTGTCAATCTAAAAAGTTTTTTTTTTTTTTTAATAAGATTGTCAGCTCATTCGCCTGTCTGTCAGTCTGTCCTGAGTCTCATTTACCAACCATCGTGAGATCAGTCTGTCTGTCCTTTTGTTCTGACCAAAGTTCTCGTATGTCTGTCTGTCTGCCAGCCGTATCAATTGTATGCCTTTCTTTGATCTGTCAGTGTTTGTCTAACATTTTAACTGTTCTGTCAGCTCATCCACCTATCAGTCTGTCCTTTCTGTCCGGTCTAGTCCTTTCTTTGGTTGTTTTTCTTAAGCCTTTCAATCCTAAGAGACAGGATTATCTCGGCTTTTAGAAGTTGTCAATTTTTAGCTGAAAATTTTTGTGGGTAGAAATTTGGAATGTGGAAATTTTGCCCGGACAGCAGCACTCGGGCCTACTCTTCCATCAGTTTTGAACAGCCAAGGGTTCTTTAATGTGCGCAACGTACATACGGGACCTCCGAAGTATATTCGCCCTTGTCCAGGAAGGCTAGACATCAGGTTTCCCTAAACGGTCACTGGAAAAAAGGCGGGTTTTCGATCTTCGTGTCCTGTCATTCCCTGATGCAGAACCCGCGAGTCGATCCCGGCCGTTCCATGAGCAGACGCCATACCCCATTGCATTGAGCCACTGTGTCCCCCTCTAGTCCTTTCTTTCTCTCTATGAAGTCTTTTAGAGCAATTTGCTTGTAAGTGTTACAAAAGGTAAGAATACAATCAAGTATTAATGATTGTTAGTACTGTCTTATACTGTCTGTCTGCCTGCTTTGTCCTGTCTGTCTGTCATGTCAGTCTGTTTTGCCTTTTCTGTCCTGACCTGCCTGTCACTCCTGCCTGTCTATTTCTCTGCCAGTCGTCTGTTTGATTGTCTGTCTGTCTGTCCTGCCTTTCCAGTCTCTCTGTCCATCAGTTCAGTGTTGTCTGTCCTGCTGTTTGTCAATCCTGTCAGTGATGTCAGTCATGTCTGCCTATCAAGTTTGCCTGTCTGTATGACATAATATGTCTATCTATCCTGTTTGTCAATCCTGTCTGTCTGCCATGTCTGTGTGCTTGTCTGCCTATCAATCAGTCATGTCTGTCTGACCTGTCTCCCTGTCTGTCAGTAGTGTCAGTCTTGGCTGCCTGTTTGTGCTGTGAGTCTTTGTTTTTTTTTTTGTTTTTTTTTACAAGAACAGTGCCAAAGACACGGGCGATTCCAGCAGGCAGAGAGCAAAGTCTTTCAGTCGCTGGAACCTTTATCAAGCCAGAAAAAATAAAAAATAAACAAACGAGGACTATATAGCTCTACCAACGGGATCATTTAATAAGATGACTGTGTTCGAAGACAAATTACAAATATTTACAAAAATATCTACAAAGACCAAAAGGCTCTGCATGCAAATGTAAATTATGAAAGCCGAGTAACTGAACGAAACAAAAAGAGTGAAAAAGCAAAACTGTTATTATACAATAATATCACTGTTTAAACTTGAAGCACAACACTGAATAAGCACAGTACACTTAAGAAAGGTGAGGGAGTGAAAGGGGGAAAGGGGAGGGGGGCCTGAAACCAGTTCTTTGCTTAAGAAAATCGATTTGGGGATCTGTTTGCTCTTAAAAGTTATGCCATTAGCGAATATAAAATGGTAAACAAGTTAGTGTGTCCATTCTAAGGTCTTAAAGAGGTAGTCATTCAATGGCTGACCATCAGCCCAAACATGCAGATCCTGGCTCAGGCGAGGCTCGATATTCAATAACAGATCGGCAGTATTTCGCTTTCTAAGAGCGAGTGATTCACAAGAGACTTGATGATGATCTCCGCCATCAATATCGGGACTGGCTGACCTTTGGACACTCTGACCACACCAGAAAATGTTCACTCAATGAAAACACGATTTGTTCCATTCTGAATAAAGAAGTACATCATCTGCTACAGCAAGGGTCAAAACACATTTATTTCTGAATGAAGACACGCAAGCAATATAATAGGCCTCTCAGGACCCTGAATCTGTTCTATGGCAACCCGTTAGTGATAAGAGAAAAATATGAGCAGATGCCCACTAAAAGGCAAAACAAGTCACTTAGTCAGAGAGCTTTAGAATATATGTGAAACAATGTTTTTTGTTTGAACTCAACCCACCCCCTCCCCAAAAAGCTTCGTCGAATATATTTTAAATGCACGATATCTTATATAAAATGCAGGTTAAAATGTCCTGAATTCGTGTTAAATGTATACCTCATGTTATAGGCTATTATTAGCAGCCTACCTAACTGTCCTTCTGGTGGTTATGGTTTTTATAAGCTTTTCAACCGCCTACAGTGGTGGTTATCTCAGCTGTCCACAACCGTGGTCAAAAAATAACATAACACGATTGTGTTATCTGATCAATCACTGTGATCGAACTGTGGGAATGGTTATGCAATTGGACCTTCTGGTGGTAGTCACAACTGCATTTTTATATTTTGCGGTCTCTTACATCAATTGGCCAACTGTTTCTTGCCAGGTTGGCGTTACCAACGTTTGGGAAATTTGTTTCACAAACATAACATGTACAAATTAGAAATCGTTATTTGCTGTGGTTTTTATAATCATTCTTTTGTGAAACAGATCACTGGCACATCTGTATCTCTCAAATGCAGGAAGATCAAACAAAATTTATGCCATTAAATAAACTTCTATACTCAAAATTATATTAACATGTGGTGTATTACCGGGCATTGGCTGCGGTTTTCCAAGAACAGTCGAAACTGAAACAGCTCATCCCACTCGATTCAGATACAAGAGTCTAGGCAAGGAGTAAAATATCTTTGATCAGATCAAGATCAAGAGATTTGTCAACATCATTGATGTATTACAACTAGATCTAGGCCTACGTACATAGATCTAGATCTAGATCGGTGATTTTAGACTAGATTTTAGAAATTACTAAAAAGCAATAGACCTAACTATAGGCCCTATAACACCGGCGCAAACGCGCTGGGGACGTGGCCTCCCTGGTTTGAAGATTATATCTACCTTGTGGTGCCTCGTTCGCTTATTGACGGGATATCGATTACAAAAGATATCACTAGACTCTAGATCTAGATCTGTGTTTTTACATTATGCCTTGAAGTGTAAAAAATGGCATTAATGCTTTCAGAATTTCATCTGCAGGAGATCTGGACAGTCTATATAGATCTAGATCTATCCAAAACTTAAAGGGGGCTCTGCAGTGATTTCAACATCTCAAAGTTGATGTATGACAACGACACTAGATCTAGCCCTGAAAGATATAGCTTGAGCTTCTCATTTATGCTTTTTTAAATTTTTCAGTTATTTCCCGATTTTTAATTTAAGTTTTGCCCAGAAACCAGCTATTTTTTACAACTGCATTTTGTGACAGATTTTGGGCAAAAGCACATTTTGAATTTTAAATTTGCTCGTAATATAGATCTAGATCTATCAGCACAAATTTCACTGCATTTGGCATTACAGTAGTCTCCGCCAAAGAACCCGTTGTCTAAGAGCCCAGTCTGCCTAAGAGCCTGTCTCTGCTGAGAAGTACATTTTTTTTTCTTCATAATTTACTCCTCTAAGAATCAGCTCCCAAATAAAAAAATCTGCCTGAGAGTCAAGACATGCACGTACATATCGTGTAATTTGACATCAGATTGTCCACTTGAGAGAAATGCACAGTGCTAGATATATGCAGTAAAATAAGAACCAGGATTGAGGGAACAGTCAAAGGAGTGGAAATGATTCTTGATGTACGACTGCATAATCAGGCCACATTGTGGACTAACCAGTAATCATTTCTTTCTTTGTTGACAACACATGGGACAACACCCATGGTTGACTGTGACATAGGGAGGCAAAATTTAACCTCCTGACTGGTTAGTGGTTTTCCTACCTCGGTTGGTCTGGCTACACTTAGACGCTTGTGTCACTTGAGTGTAGCAATATCATATTTTCATTCAACAGTTACCATTACGTGAAAATTTATTTGATGTTTGCACATCAGCCATTATATTGATGAAATTACATGCTGAGAAAGGTTAGGAATCTTATTAGAACCCACACACAGGGGATAAAGCTGTTTTATTATTTTTTTTTTGCAGAGATAAATTTTCGCTACCAATAAAGAGGACAGTCTTTTATCAAACTGGTTGCATAACTTTCAATCTGCCAAAGAACTCGTCCGCTCGAGAGCCCACTTTTTTTTGTCTCTTGGCAACCGGGCTCTTAGGTGGAGACCACTAGGATACAATAAATCATAAAATGATAATTGTTTGAAACCCTCAGGAAACTTTCTATTTATCATGTTCCTCTCAAGAAACAGCTCAAAGGATAAAGCCAAACACTGTAAGAATACAATTTGTTTCACTTGCTCTTTTAATCAGGGTTGTTTTGATTTAAATCAAAATGATCTAAATCAACCGATTTTTAAAAAATTTAAATCAAATGATTTTTTTTACAAAAAAAATCAACTTTTTATTTTTTTATTTTAATGTAAAAATTGCTTTTTTTCTTTGTTGACTTTCAATTTGATTTTGGAATATTAATTGCCTTTACACAGCTAAAACACTTGTACTGTATACAGGGTGTCTCACAATAATGTATGATAGAATTCTATACACACTTCAAGTCATTAATACATGTATTTGTTAAAATATATTGATTTTGATTTGTCTCAATTGATATGTATAAGAAAAAGAGGGCAGATTTAAAGTCACAAGAAATACAAGGAATACTAGTTGGAAAATAGTCAAAAGTATAGATGTTCATTTTTCATCCTTACAGGCCCTAATCTTTCTGAGAAATTTTCAAGCCATCAACTTTTAAACTTTATTGTCAAATGAAACCATAATTAATGTGCCTCATTTTTCCATCAATTTTGAAGATAAAAAGTTTACATTATTTTGTGACACCCTAAACATCAGCAATGCTCACTATTAAATTATGTTTTTGATATGTGATATTATATGTCAAGCAAGCAAAATATAGCCTTAAAAAAAAAAAAAAAACAGCACCAAAATATCTCCATTTCGATTTAGAAAAACACACAGAAATGTTCAATTTTTTAAAAGTTTATTGAATTTAAACAGTAATCTCTCTTTCTCTCTCTCTCTCTCTCTCTCTCTCTCCTCCTCTCTCTCTCTCTGTCTCCTTTATCAAGTGTAAATAGTAGACAAACATGACAACCAAGAAGAAAAAAATACTTGTACATGTAGTTCCAATAATTGAGATTTTGGGGATTCTGTCTACTGACTAGAGTTTAAAAAAGGTTATTTTAAACATAAATAAAAACTGAACAAATGTAACTGATAGACATTATCTGATTTAAATAAAAAAAATTCCGATTTAAAATTTTAAAAAAATCAGATTTAAATTTTTAAAAAATCCGATTTAAATTTTAAAAAATGGATGGTATTGATTTGTTTTAAAAAAATATAAAAAATTAACAACCCTGCTTTTGATTATCCATTTTTCCCAAAGGATACATGAATCTTTCTGTTCGAACAGTGAGAATTCTATGAATACTTAGAATCCACGCTTCGATTTCTTGGGAACTTAAAAACAGCAAATCAAATAATGATACTCTAACAAGTAATAATACAGTAGTCTCCGGATATAAGCACTCCGAATATAAGCACACTCCGCTCATATATACACTTTAGTCCCATGACGGATTTTTTACTATATAATTTATATACATATAAGCACGCTCACTCCGCATACAAACACGCTTAGCAAATGAAAACTGTAAGTAAAAAAAAAAAAAAAAATTCAGCTAGCGATATGAGCTACAATGGACCCTCTGAGTTAAGACCCTCTCAGCTACGACTTCCTCTTGGTTACGACATAAAATTGTATGACGGAACACTTTTTATGAAGGACCTATGAGTAGTGACTTCCTCCCAAATCCGACATACGACCCACTCTGAACCTCTTTTTTGTTATCCCGTCACTCCGAATTATGACCCACCGGCATGTTTTGAGCCCGTTCTTTGTCGTCCGTCAGTGTGACTTATTACAGTGCATACCGTAATCAACGCAAGCCTCCCAGCTCTCGAGTCTAGTGGCCACACCCTCGTGTGTG
>JBCAUA010265287.1:0-20068 GCA_038406235.1 Peronia verruculata | reverse complement strand
ATGCCACTAAATTACAATTTTTGGGCCTTTACTCGCTCTATTTCAATCAGTTGAACTCTGAAATGCATTTTTAGATTGATATAGAAGGGCTTGGTGAAGAAAAAAAAAATACGTTACAAATTCATTCACTTTTGAAAAACAGGTGATTTCTCTGGTCGGCTCTGGTCGGCTCAGTTTGACTAGTGCCTGATTTCATCGTGTTGTGTCTCAATTGCTTGTCTTTAGATTCATTATGATCATTACTGTAGCATTGATTACAAACTTTCAAAAGTTGGGCCAGCCTTTAGAGCGTAACTGGAGTTTTTCAAGTTCAGTGATGTATATTTTCTTAATGTATCACTAACTTTTGGAGAATGTGATAATAATTTCTCACAATTTAGATTCTTGTGTGGGAATGTGAAGTTAATAGTTAAGTATATAATGTTTTAGTATATTTTTGGTGTAAATCTTTTGTATCTGATCTGAAAAAATGCACATCTCATTTCAAGTCATTTTGAGAGATTTACTTTGAGGTTCAGTGAGGTTTACAGTGGCACATATGTTTTGATTTCCAGGGTGTCGTGATCAAGTTCAATGCCAACCAGCGCTATGCATCAACCAGCATCACCGCTACTATTCTCCGAGAGGTGGCAGCCAAGATGAACGTACCCTTACAGGTAAAGTCTGGTTATGAGCAACGATTCCTTCTTTGCTCCATTTGTTTGTTTCAGGGATATAACTTTTGGCTGTTGCTAATTTATAAATTGACCACAGAGTTGTTTTTTTTTAATCTTTCACAGTAAAGATATTTCAGTTTTGATATCCTCCTGCAAGAGTGTGGCGTGGAAGAAAGATGATGAAACACTTCAAATGTTTTCATGTAAACAAATATACGTCTCCAGTTGCTTGATTATTTTGTAAGTTATGGTCACTGCATGGTTGCAGAGGCTGTCCTTGTTAACAGTGAAGTATGTTCAGTTCCAGATGCTATAAATTGTCTTACTGCATGTAGTCTAAGAGGGGAAAAAAATGGTGATATAATTGTTTTAGAGAATAGGATAACTGTGTTTTGAGATTTCAACTTTTCCCATTGATTATAAATTTGTGCAATATACATGTAATTTTGTTGCCACTTGACAAAATACTGTCGTGAAAATTCTGGAATTTTGAACTTTGTTTAGATGGTCTGTGAATGATGCAAATTTTACATATCAGTCATTGATGATAGCCATTAAAGACAGCTTGAAATATTCAGTGGATTCATAATGAAATGCTGAAATCTATATGCTCATCGCTGAGTTTAACTGAATCATGCTATTTTCACCAGGACTTTGTGGTGCGGAATGATTCTCCATGTGGTTCGACCATTGGACCTATCATGGCTGCCAAGCTTGGCATGCAGACCATTGATGTGGGAGCACCACAATTTGCTATGCATTCTATTCGAGAGATGGGAGCCACCTCAGATGTTTTACACAGTGTCAAGCTATTTGAGGTTGGTACCACAAATTTTCCACCTGCTGCTGTTGATTTTTTTATTTTATTTTATGCCCTATCACATGTGGACTAATTGAAGACTGTTATAATTGGCAGTTAAGCTATAACTACATAGCCACCTATTTTCTTATTTGTCATGTCTAACTTCATCAATAAACAGTTTTTGACTTTGATCAATGACAATGCGAACAGAGTCTGTGCCCTAACTTAGTAACTGTGCAAGTTTCATGGAAAGGCTCATAATAGATTAAAGTTTACTCCCAGTCCTGGTTATGACCAGTATGTGAACATATCCTTTTGTCTTTTGTTGAATAAAACAATGTTTTGCTTTTACTATGTCAACATAAGTAACCATCTCAGTTAATTTCACTTTATTATGTTGAATCAGTTGGTGAGGTATAGTGAAAAATCACTGTTCAGCCCTGATCATTGCTAATCAAAAGATGTGGTTACCATAACCACATAACTGACTACAATACCTTGCCTGGTTTAATCTTGATCCATTAAATAAGTGTGCATTTTTAGGACACTGTGTGGTTTCTTTCTTCAGGGTTTCTTCCGCCACTATCCTGATATTCAGGCATCTTTGAGATTTTAACCAGAGGGAGAGAGAGGTACAGGTGATCAGCTGAGAGCAGTCACTGTTGGAGTCAAGAGATGTCTTATCACTTAATTATTTATAGATAAGCAGCATGAAAAATGTTTTTATTTTTATATGTATCTTTTCTTTCATTATTGTTACTATGCAGATTCTAGTAGGTGAAGTTTAATGTAATATGAACCTTTTAAAATTTAATTTTAACACTCTGGGAATTTATTTTGTCAAAACAAGGCTGCAACAGGGTCATGAATCAAACCATTACATGGATAGATTTCGTCAGCAGGTTTTACTGTGCTCTTACTTTGACATGAAAACTGACATAGCTGCCATGGTTACAGTTAGTTCATTTTCATGTTGATCTTTTATGCAGTTAATTCACTAATCTATCACTAATCCTCACCTTTCAAATTACTCAATAGCAATATCTTTTTATCTGTAGAGCTGATTTTTAAAAATTTTTTTTTTTTTATATTCCTTTCTCTCCTTTTGGATTTGATTTATATTATCCCAGCCCAGTCTTACAATGTTTCATTTATGAATTCCATTATTGTCTTTAATTCTTAATGTCTGGCTTTTACTTTAATAAAACTTTATGAATAACTCTACATGAGACAACTACTCAAACTCATCAGTGTGCTAATCCAATAACACTATTGGCAGAGTGATTAAAACAAATTCTTGTAATAAAGATCTGTATCGGATCTTTTTAGATCTACGTGTCTTTAAGAAGGATTCCATTGTTTCCCCATCCTCACATGGAAGCAATACCTTTTTTTTTTTTGGCAGCAACTTTTTTGCCCATGCTTTTGATAGACACTATCTATGGTCAGATACATGGAATCACACTTTACATCCATCCTTATGTAGTCTTCCTTGGCAACCTCCTCCTATTCACATCTGGTCTGAGTCTGATAAAGAATACTCTTTTAGATGATGCTGAACTGAACAGAACTATTCACAAACTCTCAATAAATCATACAGAGACGTTAGTGATATTATTATTTCATCTTCAAGCTTATGGCAGCTGGGACAAGGTTACTTTGTACTGGAACATACCAAATGTCTTCTTTGTACTTTTCTATAAAATTTTGTTGCTGAATAAATCACTGAAACTGTGCAATGGTAATGATGATACATTTTAACTCCCATGCAAGAAAAAATAATGTTTGGTTTGCTACGTGCTCACAATGTCACTAGTCTTAATTAACTCAATCAAATCATCTAATTTTCTCCACAAATCCGTAATCATAAAAATCTGGCAATGTTGAAATTTATACTCAGGAATTTTTATTGATTATGTAATGATTGTATGATTACCTAAAACAGTTTTTGTGTGAATTGGCTTTGTGAGTCTACATGAATAAGACGAGGAAGATGAAAATATTAAACTTCTTTCCTCTTTTTTGTAAATGTTTATGTGTTTTATCAATGCTTGTAGAACTGTGACAAAATATTGAAATTTATGACACTTCCTTCCAAACCAATCAACTTGAAATGTGAACAAACTTTGGATATAAATATTGTTGTTGTTGTTTTTTTAATCAGACAAGAGAAAATGAAATGATGGTGAAAATAAAAATAATATTAATAATAAAAATTTAAAAAAAAACAACAGAAAATTAAGATTTGGACTCTATTAAAATAAAGTCCCACTGGATAGAAGATAGCAGTTAATCAAATGAACAAGGGCACTTGTCTTAATGTTAAAGACAGTGAAATTTTATAGACTGGTATTTGTGTGACTTTTGTAGACTTGATGTGTCTAATGCTAGAAGTGAATCTTTCAAAATTGTACAAGAATCAAGCGCTGCCAGAAAAACAGCTGTTTGTGTTATTATCTCTATTATTTTGTTTATATTTTTCATGTTGGTGTCTTTGTTTTACTATTTGAACGTATGGATGAAAATCTGCTAGCAAATTTGCTTGCCTGGTCCCATCTTGGAGATTGTGCCTTTGATGACTTTGCAAGGAAAACAAATAGGATTTTTTAACCCCTTACCTATATAAAAGTATTACGTGTACATGATTTGGATCCTGAGTTTTCAATACACTGTATCGTTTTTTTCCCTATTATCCTGTGTGTAGAGCATATCTTTCAAGTTTCAGTCTGTAAATGTTAGAAGCTTTATGTTGACATAGTACAGGTATTATCTACATCTATAGACTTCTTATTGGAATGAAATGAGGTATACATAACTGACAACAACAGACAAGGAGGTATTCCATTCAGGAAAATGAATAGAATCATAAGCCTTTAGTTTATTTTAACCCTAGCCCTGCGACGCGCTACTTAATCCTTCAACGATGGTATACATACCTACTTGCCATTCACTGAGACTTAAAGTGGTTTATCTACCCCATTTTTGTCAGACTATTGTTAAATGAAAGGCATAGCTGCAGTTCAGTATATGATCTTTCAACACTCAAAGGAAATATTGGTTGGTAAAACTATGATAACCCATACTACTCAATGATGAGCTCCTGTTAGAGGGAAGAACAGAAATCTACTTAAGTCCCTCAAGTACCTTGTAAGTCTGTAATCCAACATAAATAATGATGCTAGAGGGGAATATCAAATACACCCCCGATTACATGGTCCACTCAACAAGATTTGCATTGACCAGCAATCAAATTGTGAGAGTAAAAATGAGCTATAATTATGCATGTATGGAAGCTAAAGTAGTCCATGTATCTATTCGTTTACATATCAGATAGCTCACTTGTGCTATCATTCTGTGTCATCATTTGACCAGTTGTACATATTTCTTTGTCACCACGCAAAGTCAGAAGCTGACTAGTGACCAGTCTGATCTAAGAAAAATGATTGAAATCCATGTGGCCTGAGGGTGATAGCTAATATTTTACATTGACTTACTATAACATGGACGTCAGTACACCCCTTTATGAAATGGCTTGGTCCATGAAGTTACACTAGGCTTATGGATGAATGTGTAAATAAATAGTCTGTGTTTAGGGGGTGACAAACTTGACATCCTATGTAATTGACATGTCATGTACAGTTTGTAAGTACAGCCCCTCTACTGATGACTAGTTTCAAGTATTATGTATCAAACAGCGTGGAGTTAGGGAAGGAATTTGAGGAAGCACACAGTCAGTCAGAGGTCCGATGTAGGCTATACTGTGCCATTTAGAAGGCTGGGTGGAGTCAATGGTCATAAGTCAAAAGCGAAACAAAGTACTTGCCCCAGCTATCGAGATTGACAAGTCAGCAGCTCACAGCAGAGACTTCTGCCTGCTACGTGGCTGGTTCACAGGTCTAGAGTTAAAATATACACTGACAGTTTGCATAGCTGCCATTAACCATTTAAGAAGAAGAAAATAAATATATGCACAATAGTCTCTTTCTTTGTCTGTTCAGCGTTTGTTATGAAGTGAAAAAGAAAAAAATTCAGAAATGTAAACTTCAGTTACGAAATTATTGTGCAGAATTCACACAGAAATTACAGACAATAAACAGACAGCAGATCTGAAAAGTTTTCTTAAAATTTATTATGTCAAAGTAATTATAAAAAAGCTGGCATGACAAATGAATATGACATGATTTGTACATATTATGTATATGACAAGAACAAAATTGGACGGTTTGAATGCCTCAGCATGACCTAACATGAAACCGTAACAAAAAAAAAACATGTAAAAAAAAAATACCAAGTGTAGTTAATTTGTGCATGTATACATGTCACTATTAATTTAAGATCTATTTGTAAGTGGCTGACAAAATTTGAGCTATCTGTAAAAAAAAGGGAAAGGTGTGAATATTTTACTGAAAAAAAGCAAATTTTAGAATAAGTACAATGAAGTATGAATAGTATTATTTGGGAAGAATATATAAATCTTATGATATATCTTCATCATCTAATTAAGAGCTATAAGATGGAATGGACAAATTAGAGCTCTCAAAAATACTTAAAGATGAATAACATCAAATCTTGCTTATTCAGTGGTTGTCTGACACTGAATTTTATTTTCACTGAGTTGGATGTAGATTGTGCTGAATATTAGTTCTGTGATGAGTCTTGATTCCTCAGTAAAAAAAAAAAAAAAACTGAGGTCAGCAAGTTCATAGAACTGAGTTTATTCTACCCTAAGTTATATTAGCGATTACTGATCACATAACGCAATAGTGTTATGTTATTTTTTTTACCACCGTTGTGGACAGCCGAGATAACCACCACTACAGGAGGTTGAAAAGCTTGTAAAAACCATACCACACCATACCCTAAGTTAGAAAAAATTTGTATCTATAATTTCCACCTTCTTGCCTAACTGATAAACAAGTGTGTTCTTGAAACATAGGTACATTGACTGTCAAAATTATTTACAGCAAAACAATACATTTTCTGAAAAGAAATTACTTCAAGATAATCTTAGCGGGAAGAAAATTTTAATAACCTAGACAACCAAAATGTTTTAACCACACAATTATGGATTTCCTGCCACCATGTTTGTTGCACATGGCATTGATATCTGCCCATTTTCAGCTGCTCATAAAACTTTCTCTTCTGTGCATGTAAAAATAATTTCATTTCAAGAAGACATAGACCTGAATAGTACTTGACTATCAGGCAGTTTGCAGTAGTTGACATTTGGTAGTGCACTGAAAGCAAATGATAAATTGTGAATGAAAACTGAAAATGAGAAGGAGTGTCTGGACAGAAGGGAAACAAGACTGCACATCAGGAATTGAAACTTCAGTAAATTCAAATTAATTAAAGGTTCAACTGAACCCTCCATACTTATCATAAATATCTACAGTCTCACACTGATTTCATGACCCATTACAAGTACATCTTTTGACCTATTTCAGAAATGCAAGGGAATTTCTGTGATTGCTTTTGCCCTGACAGTAACTGGGGTCCTCCTGATTCCTCCAGTTTGCACCAATGGGGAAACTGTCTGAGAAGTGTTCATATGTTTAAAGAGCAGCTTCCTGACACCCACAAACTGTGTCATCCTTTTGTTTTTTTGTTTTTTTTTCACTTACAGATTGTCTGGATTACTTCATATAAGTCCTATTTTAACCACTTTCATAGATTTATTATTAGAGAGTTTGCAATCTGACTTCCCAAGAATTCATAGCTTTATGTCATTATTGAAAATGTCTGCACTGAACATAGTGTCAAACCTATTGCCTTCACCCAACAAACACACACACACTTCAAAACCACTCTGCACCACAGAAAAATTGTATTGCTTAGCCACAAATAATGGGAACAGGTTACACAACCATTTTCACTGCAATGCTGCACATAGCTTCACAAAGTTGTTTTCACATCTTTCAAAATACATATTGCAAACAATAATTACAAAGACAATCTCTTAAACTCTGAGCAAAAAACGTATCTGAGTTTAAATTAGAGTGGATATTCACAACAGTGTTGCTGAAATAATGGAATGCACCAATCTGTTTTGGACCTTCTTTGTTAGTACTTTGTCTCATGAGACAACCTATATGAAATATTGATTGTAAAAGTTTCCAACATATTTTCATATTGTCTTAGTAGACTTGCTCAGCATCTCCAAATGGACAGAGGCTTAGTAATGGGATGAAAGAAAACTGCTGTGAGCAATGGTGAAAAGTATGTACTGGTTTTTTTCAGTTAAAATGTTTGGGACGCCATAACCATCTTTCTTCTTATCCTCTTTGTTATTGTTGCAATAAGAATTAACAACCCATTTTGTATTACTTGTTCACAGCATTGTCTAATCCAACATGAAGACAAAAAAATCAAATACATGTATATCTCTATCAATATCACCTGATAATTTTGACAGCAACACTCTTAAACAAGTGGTCATCATCACCACATGAGCACTCCAAGATTCAGAAACAACCAATCTGTTTAGCTACTTTTATGCAGGTGAAAATTTATGTGAATATTTTTCCACTGCTAATACTCTATTGAGGATCCAAACATATGCAGGCAAATGTCTCGAGAAATCAACTGTTAACATCGTTATCATCCCATGCTATCCAGCCGTCCCTTGACCGCACTGGCCACAATGTCCAAACTGTCTTTGTCTAGTTCCTTGACCAAACACAGAACTGCCTGTAGAATGTTAGAATTCTGGGGACAAAGAAATAAATGTATTCACTGTTCAATTTCCGACCAAACAAAGTGGATGATTACTGTGTCATTTGACTGTTAACTGATTATCAGTTATCTAACTTCAGACTTTGTACTATGACTTGCCTGTATAACAGAGCAGTTCCAGCATCAAATAAGAAAAAGTTAAGGAAAAGAATGTAACACACAAAGAGGTAAATTATAAACCTTACAACAATTCCTCACTGCAAAAAAACAAAGTGCCATAAATATACATGTAGTTAACAGAGGTCATATAATGACAACAGAAGTATTGAAAAACCATTTATCATGGAAAGCCATAGCAGTGCAACGGACAAAGTGGATATCTAAGCAGTCTAACACATCACTTCAACTAACAAAGACCTGAGTTAAAGACGCATGGTTGGTTGGCCATCAACAAACTAAGATGCTGCACCAGTGACCGGATAGATTGATCTAGTGTTTGAATCCCCTCCATTGCTATCCATGACATATTGCTTAGTAACTAACCTAAGACCACGGAAAAAAAACAAGGATATTATATTGCCCCATCCACCTGCTCCCCCGTCCCAGACCATTGGGTCAACCCCTTTGTCCACATTGTCATAAGGAATAGCAATGTTATCGAAGTCATCAGGTTGCGTACAAATCTTGCTTGATCCGCAGCAGTGGATATACAACGTGATATCAATATTGCACAATGTCTACAAATGCAACTAAACTTAGCAGTATTCATCACTGTTGATTGGTCATCTGGACTAAGTGGTCAATGATTGGTACGAAGATATCTGTTTATCTTGCCTAATGTTAGGAGCTAGGTCTATGAATCCTTTCCTTATCAAAAGATGGCCCACCACCTCAACCATTTTATTTCTTGATATAAAAGAGCCATCCCCCTCTCTTCTTCAAAGGCACATGGCTGATATCATTGCCTGCCACCCACCCTCTCCCCTCTTATGAGACGCCCAGTGAAGAAATCAGATGAAACAATAGTGGTCTACAAACATACTATGACACCTTCTAGACTTGGCACACTGTGCTGTGTTTTTATACATGTGATAGACTGAACTGAGCAAGAAATCCACCATTTATACTCTGGAATATGACTGGACCTTGGCCAAAAAAAAAATAAATAACAAAAAAAAAAAAAAAAACACTAGATACTTGGGAGGGATAGGAAATTTAGGACTAAATCTTGAGTGACATGTGCTACTGTAAAAATATATACCTGTACAAGGGAGGAAAACAAAATTGACATAGATTGATAGATACAGTTAAATTCATTGGTAACAAACAAGATGCCTTTTCTTTTACAGTGGAGAAATTGGGCTGACAACAGTATATGGAATAGGCTGGCTTGGTGGGTCTCAGAGAAAAATGGGTGAAACTATCCAATTAGGGCTGCCTGTTGTGTGACATACTGGATCTTGTAATAGTATGTCTGTGTGGTGATCAAGGCATCATGCTCGTAATGCATTGATCCATTTATGTGCCTAATTTCAGAATACACTGGATGTTTATATTGTGAGTGTGTAGCAGTGCCAGTATCCTGTTATACACAATTCAACTATCATGGACCACTGCTACATGAGTCAGAGTGGACATGGAGAATAACAACGCTCCTGATCCCCTGTTTATAAATGGTCCAGTTATGAATGGCTTCCACCTGTTTATCATAACCCTATAACAGAATTATTGTGAACTAAATTCTATCATGACAAAATATTCTTCATAATTATAACTCACTCTGGCTCTGGTGACCTCTGAGTTAACAGATCTGCCCGTGTTTGGTATTTTGTCCAGCGGTTTGACTCCCAGCTGAACTCTCAAACGACTGTAAGGCCATTGAAGGATCAGAGCAAAAATATGTGATTAAACCTTATGCAATGGCTTAATGATATACAGATAAAAAAAGATACAGTTGAGCACAGAAAACTTAAACACATTAATTTCAAATTCATGAAAATGGTAAAAACTGATATCGGCTCAATTTAAATTCTTATTTTCTTTGTATTATTAAGACATTTTTCAAACAATTTCATCATCATCAACCAGATGCAAAGCAGCGTTAGTTAATTTTTTATCTGGCCTTGCTCGTCCCATGTTGTTAGTGACAAGGGAAAAGTGTGCCTGAGTAGTAGGAGTAGGCAGTGTAAAGTGTAGATCTAAATTTGGGCCTCAATGAAGATGAAGCACCCACAGGGGGCAGTATGGTAACTGATCAGGGTGGTGGACTAGGCAATACATACCACCTGTATTGCAAGTAGTAATCATAGCCTACATGATGCAATGCATGCACAATGACGTGACGGAGTGGTAACACACTGTCCCAAAGGCAATAAATGATTGTAGATGAACTAAGAGGCGCTAAGTCTTAGAATCTTGCTACACTTGAACACTAGTGTCCTCATAGTTATGTCCCCTTAGCAGTCCTACTATTTCTTTGTCACTGAGATCTTGAACAGATTTTTCAATCCATGAGAAATTTGAATTTTCTGCGCTCAACTGTATGCCATGTTTAAGAAGCAGAGAGGAGAGGCTTATAAACAGAAAAGAAGAATGAGTTCAGATTCCCATGGGACTGTAGGATGTTAATCATCACAAACATCATAAATTTACAATAAATACCATGCTATAGTCTCTCAGAATGTAATGGTCACTTCTCTAATCATTTGTGAGAGGATTCAAAATTGTTACAAATATTTACAGAAAGTGAACAAGGTTACAGTGTTAGTTTGCCTTTCATCTTCCAGGGCATGGATATCTTGTGTCCAAGAAAGATCAAAGAAGACTTTCATTAAAAGGCTGAATCAATGGACAACTAGGAAAATGTTCTATAACATGGAATTTTTCTGAGAAAACTGAAAAAAAAAAGGGAAATAGAAATGTCTGCCATTGACATGTTGATGATTATAATATATGCCAGTTATTAGACATTAGAGAATACATTAGAGAATTAGAGAATACATTAGAAGACATTAGAGAATTATACATGTATTTATCATACCGGTACTTACGTACATGTACTGATCTACTTTGGTACCTAGCACTCTTTATGCATACTGTATCATCTTGAAATCTAGAATTCTGAACAAAAACTGAAGTATAGCAACCTCAGTTTTATTTCTACAGGTAAGACTTGGCATAAAGCAATAATCTCCTTACTTGTATTCTTCCCAGTTCACAGGTTCTTTGCTTCCCTTTGCAGGCAGTGCTGTCACTTTGTTCTCAATGGATTCTGTGCTGTCTGTACTTGTGCCATTTTTTCCACAGCTGGCATTAGACTGAATATTACTGGCATCTGTGCAGCTAAGCATAGAGAGAGCCATAAATTCCATATTTCCATCTGAGGACTTTCCATCTTCAGTTGATTCTTGAACATCTAATGAATCTTCTAATCGGATATTATCCAGCAATGGATTCTGTGACTTCAGACCTTCATAGCCTTTGCTGGCATTGGTGAAAGATGAAAACGTATTTTGTACACTGGTGCTGTAGTTTTGGGAAGTTTCAGACTCAGCCACATGTGACTTGCTACTGTAGACCATGCTATTATTACTTTCATTGGCAATGATGGAAGAACTGATCGAGGTAGCCACAATATTTTCTGAGTTGTGGAGAAATGAGGCCTCAGTTCCTTGCTTGTCATCTTGTGAGGTGAGTGTTGTGGACTCTGATGCACTTACACTGCTTATATCCACCTTCTCATCCACAGTGCTCAGCTGGAAAAACTCCAGCGTGCTAATTTTCTCAGGCTGTGGAAAGGCATTTTTCGTGTGACTGACCTTTGAGGCAGACAGTTTATTGCGATTAATATCTCCATCTTTCTCCATTTCTCTGGACTTACGATCATCTCCATCATGGTCACTGATTCTCAATTTCTCAGCATTTACACTGTCATCATTATTTTCAGCTTCCTTCAAGTCATTATCATTTGGCTGAAAAACATCAGATTTTCCCACTGAAATGGCCCACCTAGCTCTTGCACCAGCATTGTTGGCAGCATCATGTCCTTCATCAAGTGAGCCATTGTCAAAATCCTTTTTGTCTGTATTGCCATCTTTATCATCATCCTCATTATCATCATCCTCATTGCCAGTATCATCACTGCGAGGACTGATTTTAGATCCCTCTGTATAAGATTTGGGTTTTCCTCTGCTGCCACTACTATCACTACTGTGTCGGGGGCCGCCTCCACCTCCATCATCCCCACTCCTGGCACTTCCACTCTCCTCATCAAAACTTTTCCTCTCTCTCTCCAAGTCTTCCCTCTTCCTTTGTTGTCGTTTTCGTCGAGGTAAGGCCCATTTGTCAGAGGACACAGAAGAACTCTCAGAACTTCTCCTCTCTTTCCCTTGGTCTTCCAAACTCACTGCCATCTGATCAAATAAACTTGATGATGAAAAATCCTCTGGCACTGGCACATCTTCCCCTTCCTTCTCAGCTCTCATGACTTCATCTTCTGTCACAACTGGTAGAAGGAAAACAAATTCTCACTTGTATACTTATAATTTGTCAAACTAACATGTGATTCAAAGTGACCAAAACAAGTCTTCTTGATTGTCATGAGGTAAACAAAAGCCTTTCAATGTAACACAGTTTCTTAAGAAAAATGATCAATATTGAGAAAGTGCTATTTACTGGGGTTTTTTTTTTTGAGTCCTTGGTTACAAAGTCATTTCACTCCGGCAAAATGCATTATGCAGTAGTTATAATGATCATTGTTTTCATTGTTATGGCAGAATCTGCAACCACCTTCTATATGAGAACTTCACTCCTACTTGCTATGTTGTCTAAGACAAGAAGTGAGAAAAGAAAACTCAGTGATAAGAAAGTTTCCCAGGAAAAAATTTCTGCAGTGACTTAACAGAATTTGCAATGAAAAATAATATTAAAAAAAAAAAAAAAATGAGCAAGGCACATTATTAAGAAATGCACAGCTTTTAAAAAAACATAGATGTATTATAAAATAAATTTTAAACTCACCAACATTATCCAGTTTGTGCAGATTGGGAAGTGTTTTCAATACTGTCATTCTGTAGTTTGTACCAGAGGCACAGGGATTTTCTGACAGCCACAGGGACCGCAATTTCTTCAGATTCTTCAGGTAGTGAATATCTCCCAGCTGTTCTATCTGGTTTGTCCTCACATACAGTTCCTGTACACATCAATGATCAATAATCCCAACTTAAAGTGTGTAGAATAGAAGGAATACTAGTGTCGCACAATAGGATGAAATAGAAGTGGTGTCAAATATTTCACATAATGAGCTATTTCAGTGTCATTGGAAATGGCAATAAATATGCACTCTACTTTGGTGAAAAATTATTGAGCAAGTGATTTACTGTACATGAAAAAGTTAATCCCTGAGACCTCATGGTGAATGAAATCTGCTTATCTTAATAAAGACCTCTTTATCTGACTCATTTCGCATGAAGCGAAAATCATCAATCTGTTCTGTTCAATCATCATAGATATAATCAGAAATATCCACAGAAAGAGGGAAGAAAAACAAAGACCTAAAAATGAAGGTATAATAATTAAAGGAATCTGCAGAGCAATCGCCTGTAAATGTCTGAAAGACGTATAAAGAACATAACATACAATTAACCCTAAGGCATCAGCAGAAACTACAAGAGTGCTAAAGGGATATTTATTCATGTTCAGATTATGACAGTTTAGGTTTATAAAAAAATATGAGATAGGTAACTCTTCCTCACCTGGTATTATTCAGAAAGAAGCTCAGGCACAAGGTACAATAAACCCAAGAATTTCACCTCACTGGCCCCCTGACACTTCTAAAATTTAATAAGGCAATATGAGACTGAAGTACCTGTAGATGATGACAATATGCAAAATCCCTTAGAGTTGTAAGTTTGTTGATGCTCAAACTGCAAACCTCTAGGTTTGGCATGCGTCGGACAACACTCACATCTCCAATATTGGATGCCCTGAGAATTAAAGATATGGCATGACATGTTTAAATTTCCAAGAAACAAATCAGTTCTCTAGAACCAGAACTGGGAAATATGCAATTTAATATTTCTGACTGCAAAATGTCTCTGCAAACCAAAGTTAAGGGGGAGAAAAAAAAGGAGCATCTTTTTTTTTTTCCATTGTTATTGTTGGTGTGAAAAGCAAAGTGATCTAGAAATTATTTTTTGTTTTTGTTTTGTTTGTTTGTATAATGTTTTTTTGTTGTTGTTGTTGTTGTTTTTTTGTAACTCACCCAAAGCACCTTGATCAATATCAAAGGTCACATATTCTTTTCAGGTTTAGGCAAGAATCAAGTCTTTCTTTAACCTCTCCATTGAATCTCGAATCTACATGTTGTGAACACTCTTTTTAGACATAATTTTAGGTTCAGCTTGACCACTTTAAGAATCCACTGCTGAGTCTAGTCATGGACTTCATTTGGGTGTATATAGATATATTTTAAACAGCAAAACACAGACTAAATAATGGTCATATACACGAGTCTATCTACTTTCACCCAAGACTTGTCATT
The DNA here is from genome assembly GCA_038406235.1 of Peronia verruculata. Lineage (NCBI taxonomy): Eukaryota > Metazoa > Mollusca > Gastropoda > Systellommatophora > Onchidiidae > Peronia > Peronia verruculata. The sequence continues at coordinate 5,394 of JBCAUA010265287.1, read as the reverse complement.
TATTCATCAGTCATCACCATTTGTTGAGTCAATCTCATTTTGCCCATGTGAATGGGAATGTAAGAACTATATTTTAAATAAAAGTAAATACACACCAACAGTTCAATTTCTTTATGCTCTCTAGATCTTGTGCACGTGTACGAGTCAAAACCAGTGCCTCTGTCAGTTCAACACTGTCAACGCTTTTGCTACGTTTAAATTCCTTCATTGCCATATTTGATAAAATGATTGGAATTCAGTCAGACAACTCCTTGCTTATTTATTTCTATCAGCAAGCAAGCGAGAAATGACTTTTTGATTTTAGATACAAATACAGGATTTAGATCTATCTAGATCTAGATCTAGATGTATATCATTGAACAAAGGCGAGTCCTCGGGAATTTCCACTAGGAAGCTATAAATACCAAGTACTAATCATATCTAAAACTCTTTTGGTTGTCTGGAGTCGAATAAATGCAGCTTCACTGTTTTGTACATGAAAATTATAGGAATCGATGTCAGTTGTCTTAAATCAACACTAAACACATCGTGAAAAGGAAGTGAGATAAGCTGTCTCAGCAACACCAAAGCATCTGTCACAGAAATGTATCGTTATCGTAAAAATTGTTTATGTTTTATCAATTACTATTCCTGCATGGTTACTGAAAACATACTTCCGGAAATGAGACAATATTGAAACGAAACTTTGAAAGCGGCATAAAATTTATTGTCGAGACCTTTTTCATCTGTCTTGTCGGTCGTATTGCACCGTTTCTTCGTTTCTGACTTTTTTTTCATCGTCTGTATATTCGTCTGACAGAACAGGCCTGTGATCGTGCAGCAATTTTTTTTTTTGGGGGGGGGGGGGGGGGTGTCAGTGATGAACCTTGACATTACTTTTTTTTTTTTCTCTCCCTCTCCCCTCCTGCCTGTCTTTGTGGTCTCATCCTCTCTTTCTCTCTCTCTCATCCTGCCTGTCTTTGTGGTCTCATCCTCTCTGTCTCTCTCTCGCTTTGGCTCTCCCAGTCTCTCTCTTTGTAAATAAGTTTCTCTGTCTCTCTCCTTATCTTGCTTTCTTTCTCTCAGTCATTAGGCCTATAGAATTATTGTTATTAGCAATTCACCAACTAAGCTTACTCATATCTTACATTTTAAAAAAAAAGTACAGGTCTAATTTCACCAATCATCTTGGCTACTTCATGGTTCATAATATTATTAGTCATCCACATCCCAGCTTGGAGTTCATACACTGATTGTATTTTACAAAAAAGATACCGGGTAACACTTCTAATGTCACACACGCATCCTTTATGCTATATCAGTCATATATTATTTATATTAGCCATTGATTAACAGCCTCACTCAGAAACAGCGAATCCTAGCATGTGAGTTGTGAGCTTACCAGTAAAAGCTCATCCTGCAGTTCTGTCGCTTGTTTCTATATTTTATGTATCTGTGTCACAAAATGATACCGGTAACGTATCTTCACCGGAGCCATTGTCTTAGCCTATCGAACTGATTTTTCAGTCTTGCCCTGAACTACCAAAAGGAAAAGGCGGGGATGGGGATTGTCATTTTTTGACGCCGCACTGATATAATCAAGGACAGTGACGTGTTCCTATGAGCATTAAACCGACTCACAACAGTCTTTTACCCGTTTTGTAAGCCAGTTTCATCCATGTTCCATACAGAGGACTTTTCCTTGAGTTAGAGGTTTGGTAATGACTTCATACAAAGCATGGATATATCCGAACAACAACAAAGACTTCATTAAAATTCAAATTGCACCCTCAGTCTGCTATTTACATGTTTTTATGACCATGCTACATCTCTAGAAAACTGCATAAAAAATAAATGACAAATTTAAATAGTAATTCTTCTCAGTTTCAATTGTGGCTGCTTATCCCAAATAGAGGCTCAGTCCGTGCAATTTACATGTAGACCTTTACAGCACGCAAGTATAAATTTAAATAGGCGTACTTACCTTCCATCAACCGTTTCATTTGACATCAACAATCTGCTTTGCTGACTTCAGGTCTGGGTGTCGTTTTTCAAGCCCTCCCCAGTAATGGTACTAGGCCTTTGAACTGCGTTTTCTGTTGCAGTTTTTGTGTCAGGCGGCCACTTTTAAAGAGCATCTGACGTTTGGTCCGCACAGAGCCACGGCCACTTGCCATAATGATCCTCTTGACTATAATAATTTCACTTTCTATAATTCTGCTTAGGTATGCTTTCAGAGCGCCCTATATCACGCTAAATGTGGGACGTGCCCTGAGCACGGTCAATTACGTTTGATAATTATTGTTAGGTGGCCGATAACATTTTCTTTTTTAGAGTCAAAGATATACAAGTCAGTATTCTGTTTCTGCCTTCAGGCGGTGAAAGCCGCCGTTAGTGGGATGCCTTCCATAGGATGCCTTTCTCAACGTTCCAGTGGTGATATTTCTTAGCATCTCTCATTGCCTCTATTTTCTGTCTTGCTTTCTTTCATCTCTTCTTCAAGATACTTGATGAGCATTTTAGAAGCGTCTCTTACCGTGTTTGGCACAATATAGCCGCGATCGTGTTGATGCGCCGTTAAACCCCAACACAAAGATGAATTGCGCATTGTTCACCATAATGTCAGGTCATAGAAGATGTTTGTACTGAAGAAATGATCATAACTAATTCTTGTTACACCTTTGCTACTTGATAAGGAATCGTTTCTGATGTACTTACTTTACTTACTTATTGATGATCTGGTGTGGTGTAAACAATGAAGTGCCCTGTCTAGGTATGTTAATCTAAAGAAAAATGTCACAGAATGAAACAACTTTCAAACTGATCTTGAGTTGCTTTTTTTTTTTTTTATGAAATGATAAGACCAGAGAGAGAGAGAGAGAGAGAGAGAGAGAGAGAGAGAGAGAGAGAGAGAGAGAGAATGGCATGAGTGCAAAATTGCTTGTGATGTGAATACAATGGTTAAAAAAATAGCAGTTTTTCTCTTAGACATCAACATTTATATCTACAAACATTAATAAAACAGTCGTAATTTGGCAGATGTCAGCTACATCATTGCACATTTTTATTCCACACAATACTAAGTGCAGATAGGATACATCTTTGATTTAATACTTGGCACTCAAATTATCGTTAGTGATGTTACCAGAGTTTGGCTTCAAGATTCAATTATAAAGTTAATCGTAACTCGTAGTACATGTAAATGAATTCCGTAGTTAATAGCCAAAAGTGAGTCATGAACATTTACTCGCTTTGCATTCTAAAGTTCACATGCAATAAATAAATAAATAAATAAATAAATAAATGAATAAATAAATAAAATAAAATAATAAAATAAAATAAAAATTAAATAATAATAATAATAATAATAAATCCTTTATTTCTAATCCTTCAAATATGATTTTTTAAAAATTATTATTATTATTATTATTATTTTTTTTGTTTCGTTCTGTTTCTCTTCGCCTCCAGTAAAGTAGCCATTTTCAGATATTTTATGACTGTTCGGAATCCTACTCTCGATATCTTCATCTAATATAAAAGTTTAGAATTATCTCTCTCTCTCTCTCTCTCTCTCTCTCTCTCTCTCTCTCTCTCTCTCTCTCTTTCAAATGGTTGAGCTATTTTCTGTTAACCGTCTCAGGAAACTTTTAAGAAATCAAAACTTGAAATAAAAGAACCGGAAAAAGGGATGTTTGTGTAACCCCTTTGTCAACATCATATTGACATATTATATTATAAATGTTGAGGAATATGCTTATTTTCATGTTTCTCATTTTGTTTTATTCAAGTATTATGCTCCATGTTGAATGAAATATCTCCTTTTCAAGACAAGAATAATGAGAAATATAGGATATTGTAGTCGAACCATAAATTACGCATCCTATTTTCCGCAAAAGGATGCAAAAACCAATATACATCCCAGTGTCATGGACATTTTAATCACTTTAGATACTATCGGAAGCATAGAGAATGTGCATTTGTCTGTGAAAAAAGAAGTTTGTCCATAAAAGTTTGATCTTCATGATAAAAGGACTTTTGGTCAACTATATTGTTATACTTTATTTAATTTACACTCCACAATCCCGTATAATCTTTTCAAATCGAAGCAGTCAAAGAGTGTTTGGCCTCTCCTGTAAATTGAGTTTTTTCGTTTTACGATATGCGTCCTTTCGTCTTAAGGGGGTAGCATTTTCGTGAATTCGAGATTTGTGTGTTTGAGTTTTCTGAGTTCCACTGCAGTTGTCAAGTTGAGACTAAAAGACTCAACGTTGAGAAAATCAAGCACCAAAAATAGACAGTTTGTACTTATTTTATGGCAAAATTGCAGAATATCGGTAAAGCACTTTTGATACAAGCATTGCAGATTGTCCACAGTAGTTGCAGTGTGGCTGCATTCTGTTATACCACGCAGGCAAATTTCAGGCAGTAGGCTACTGTATTAATTCTAGCCGAATTATATATCATAAGCTATGGGTAAATGATAAAAAGACAAATATGCAGATATACTAGGCAACAGACAGAAATCCAAACAAACAGGCTGGGAGTAAGATAGACAGAGTGACAAGAGAATTAATAAACAGTTTGTTAGAGAGATCTACAGAAGCAGTGAGAGAAAGAGAGAGAGAGAGAGAGAGACAGAGACACAGACAGAGACAGATAGAGAGAGAGGATGCAGACAAAAGAACAGGCTGACATGATGACAGACTGAACATTGACAGACAGGCAACAAACATACACGTTCACCCATCCATCTAGCCATTTATCTATCCATGTCCCCCCCCCTCCCTTCTCTATCCATCCATTCACAACCCACCCAATACCTACCTTCTTCCCTCCATCCATCCCTCCCTCCATCTCGCCCTTCTTCAGTCCATCCATCCATCCATCCATTCATCCATCCATCCATCCATCCATCCATCCATCCATCCATCCATTCATCCATATATCCTTCTATCCATCTATCCATCCGTTCATATTGAAAACATCCTTCTAATTAAGGCTTTCTCTTGACCGTTATATGCACGTTGAAGCCAACAAAATGATGAAGGCTAGTGCAGACAAACCATCTGAATTAGATCTAGCTGTAAAAAAAAAAAAAGCGTTATACATTTTCGGCGATAAAATATCGAAACGTAACAGAAATAAAATCAACACGTCACTTGCTTTCTCCCATTGCATGAAGAAGATCAGTCCGATATCAGACCGAGACATACAGTCTATGCGGTACTAAGATTTAAATAGTTATGGCCTCAGGAAAATGAAAAGCCAAAAATAAATAGATAAAAAGATGGATAACCAACCAACCAACCAACCAACCAACCAACCAACCAACCAACTTACTTACTAACTAACTAACTAACTAACTAACTAACTAACTAACTAACTAACTAACTAACTAACTAACTAACTAACTAA
>JBCAUA010265176.1:0-20069 GCA_038406235.1 Peronia verruculata | reverse complement strand
TAGATAGATAGATAGATAGATAGATAGATAGATAGATAGATAGATAGATAGATAGATAGATAGATAGATATTCATTATTCATATATTCACACAACAGGGAGACAAACATGTCACTTACAGCATAATTAGACCAATGCAGAGTTAAATAGCATTGCCTCAGGCCTAACAAGCATATGCCAAAATAATGCTGAATTTTCAACAGCACAAATTTTCTGTTGATTTTATATCAAAAACATCTATATCGTGCTGTAGTTGTATATTTCTCCGTGTTAAAAAAAAACTGTTAGAAATGAGAAGTAAAAAAAAAAAAAGTCTTGACACATGAGTCGATTTTGAGTTTAACCCTTTCCTTGCCAAAATTACTCGAGGAGGACGTAAAAAATATTGAATATCTCAGCCCTTGGGTTTGTAAAAGTTGAGTTGGAACAAAATGCATCTTATACATGATATGATTCTTAATGAAAATGGTTTGTCCATCAAAGTCTCACGTGGGTACAATGAGCTGCTAGGTATATTGTTAATTATTGATTTATGGACTCGGCAACCAAAGTGTTAACACGTTTCTAATTACGAGTTACAATGAAAACCTCTGTGTCGCATTGATGCTGTAAATAACGTGACATTTGAGAGCTACTCCTAATATTTATATATAGCTCAGTGATTTATCAGGCATGGTAGGAGGAATCGTTGTTCGATCACAAAATTATAACCAGCGGCATCATTCCGAGGTGCCCATCATCATCATGAGTACAGGCATTGTGATGATGGGTGTTGATCTGTGTTTGTGAGCTGAGTGCGTGTTTATGTGTGGTCTGTGCGAGTGTGTGTGTTTGTATGTGTGTTTCTGTATGTGCGTGTCTGTTTGTTTGTTTGTTTGTTTGTGTTGGGGTTTAACGGCACATCAGCACGATTACGGCTATATTGTGCCAAACACGGCTGTATATGTTTACACATTAAAAAGGAGAGCGGAAAGAGAGCGGGACAGAAGACAGGAGCAAGGAGAGAGAGAAGAGATGTCTCCCCTGAACGTCCATTTCATGGCAGATACCACATTGCTGGTGGGCTTTCACCGCCTGCAGGTGGGATCAAAGAGCCGACTGATATATCCCGGGCGTCTGCAGGGGATGTATGTGTTTTTGTGTGTCTCTATGTCTCTGTATGTTTGCCTTTTTGTGTCTCTGTGTGTGTGTATCTGTCTGTGTGTCTGTTTGTATGTGCGTGTTAGCATGACCGGGTATGCGTGTGTGTCTGTATATTCAAATGTGTGTCATTATGCGTGTCTGGGCGTCTGTGTGTTGTGTCTGTCAGTATATTTGTCCGTGTGCATCTGTAATTTATAACAAAATGTACATGTTGAACTCTGTAGAGACCAAGACCATTTGTAAGTTCCAAAGCAAAAGGGAATCATGATGTCTATAGGGTAGGTAGCGGGATAAATCAATACCACTTGGCCCTGATAATATGCCATTATGAAATTTTTCTATTAATTTAAAGAAATAAAAAAGAAAACTCAAACACATCAGACCAGAATTACATTTTCTGGCCAAGAAAGATATGGAATGTTGAATCGATACATCGATCACTTTCGAAGCAATTCTATTTCTGAATAATGATGGTATTAGTTTTCAATACCAGTAAGGATAAAGGTAAGATTGATAGGTAGGCAGACAGACAGATAGATGGACTGACAGAGAGACAGACAGACGGATAGACGGGTTTATAAGCAGAAGAATATACGGAATAAGGAATGAATAGGTGGATGGGTGAATGGATGGATGGGTGGATGGATGGATGGGTAGATGGATGGATAGATGGAAGGGTAGATGGATGGATAGATGGAAGGATGGATGGATGGATGGACGGATGGATGGATGGAGTATAATATAGTAGTAAGTAGGTAAGTAGTTAGGTAAGTATACACCTATACTGACAGACAATGAAAGAATATAGGCTACTTGAAAGTATACAGGCAGAGCGATAGATACGCGAGTGGAAAGGATATGAAAGTTCGTGACAGCGTGATTAAGCGAGGGGTTACAGAATTATGACACTCGAGAGTGGGTCGGTCCAACGGGTCGATCTAATCACCCTCTACGATATACATAAATTAATGTGACAGAGTGCCAAGTCAGTGGAGCCTTCCTATAGCTCTCTCTCTCTCTGACATTTCGCAGCTTGGCTCTCTAGCATGTGACATTAGTGGTTGTAGGTCATGATTGCATAGTCACATAGGTGACAGAGGGGGGCCCTGGGGTCTACTGTCCACCCCCTCCTCTCTTTCTCTCGCTTTCTCTCTCACTCTGTCTATCTTCATTTCCCTCTCTCACTCATTGTAAAGTTTCTTGTGCCGAAAGATTTCTACAGGGCACACAAAATATTAATGTCTGATCCCATCTTATATTCTGTTGACTTACATACTAAAGGACATTACATCTGCCCAGTCCTATTTTATAATATCTCCTCTCCCCCCACCCCTCTCCGAATTGCGTGTGTGTATACAGTATACCTTTTAAACGGAATTTTTTTTGGAGGGGGACGGGGTTGGAGGGATGGGGGTGGGGCTGGAAGGGGGGTTGGAGAGGCATTGCCTTTTTAATGCTGGACAATTTTGCCTTCTTAAGAGAGAGCAATTTTGCTTTTTCAATGGAGGGCAATTTTTATTTCATTATATTTAGTTTTTAAAGGACTCTCAGAAAATCCAAGACCCCTCCTTGAATCTCGGAGACCCCGAGTCCAAGTGGCTGTTGGTTCTCCCCCTCTTTCCTCCGCCCCCTCTCTTTCCTTTTCTCTCTCTCTCTCCGCCCTCTCTTGTAACATCCCCCCTCCCCTCCCCCGTGGTTTTTACAATCTGTGTTAACAGCGTAAGACTAGGATTTGAACACAGTGGCAGATAGGTACCATTACACCGTCAGAAACTCAAGAGAGACCAGAGCTAGGCATTGTTCCTGGGCCTGTCGTCCCGGATTTACCAGCCTGTCAGTCTATTTGTCTGGCTGTCTTTCTGTCTTATCTTTACCACCGTACCTGTCTGGCCTAGTATTACCTCTATACTTGACTTTCCATTGAACCAAAGGGAACTGTTATCTAAGAGTTCAACGCCGCGCCTCGATCCTAGAGATATAGCAAAAATGTTTGATATTTTTTGTTATAAACATCTCTTCCCTCCATGTCACCCTCCAACTATGCTTACAATGCGATTGACCCGGTTTTCTTTCGCTATGCTCCAAAAACACAATTCTTTTGATAATATGTTCCCGGCTTTCAACCAATCGTGTCCGGCAAATACCTTTCGATATTCTTCTTTCTTTTCTTTTTTTCTCCCTTTTTAAAATTACTTTTACCACGAGGACAGTTAGAAACAAAAACAAAATATGTATTTGTCCCTAGAAAAGACTGCATCCATCTCCGTTTCGTTCTATATTATCCTTTAAATGTTTCTGTCTTACATTATTACTGAGAGTTTGTGCTGTCAGTAGGAAGAGAACATCGTTGTGCTCAGTCCTATCACTTCCATTTACCAGACAAAAGATGGACTGAACAAGCAGTGTAAAGAGGGGGGAAAAAATCACTTTTGTGGCCTTTGCTTGAAACATACACCATGCATAATTTTAAAAAATGTAAGGAGAATGTTTCCTTCTTGTTATAATTTTATCAAATTTTTTTGGCGATCGGTCGTTCGAATGGCAAGCAGTAAAAGGATTTTTTTTTTCCTCTTTACACTGCTTGCCTAACACGTCTTTCGTCTGGCAAAGGGAAATTAAAGTCTGGTCAAAATGATCTCCCTTTACACAAATTCCTCTTTTGGAAAGGGCAGATAATCTGCGAAACGATCTCCTATTTCTTTTACCACGAGGGCAGTTAGAAAGAAAAGTAAAAGATTTGTTTGTTGTTACAAAAGACTGCATCCATTTCCGTTTTGCTCTTTATCATCCTTCAGTTTTTTTTGTCTTACACTATAGCAGAGTTTGTGGTATCAAGGAATTTGAGGCATAATATACTAACAATGCTTCCAAAGATCCATACCTTGTTTATTGTGTTCTATATACGTCTTTCAGCCACCTGGAGGCGACTATCTTGCCCCTACTGTGGGGCCAAAAAAAATTGTACTCATAAAGACAACCCAGAAATAGGGAGTAAAATAAGTCCACGTCCTTCAAGACATATCAGAGGATCGGTGAACCATTGAGAATTCTTCATAATGTAAAACTGCAGAGTGTTCACTTTTCATTTTCTTTTCTTCTTGTCGAGGCAGTCACGGGGAAATGCAATCTCCTCGTAACCAGATTGTTTCGCACGTCTTAATATACATAATACGTAGCCCTTCATTGCCCTGCGTCCTTGCTCAATGGTCTCCCTTGTTGGTGGAGTTTTTCAAGTACCAGATATGTAAGAGCTCCGTTTGACGTCGGCCCAGATTATCTTGAAGTGCTTCCACAGAGCAAACAATCTGTCCCGTACTTCTAGTGCCCTGCCATAGGGAAGAAACAACATAAACCAACGGTGCGCATTGGGAGACTGTTTGGTGCTACGTTACGAGAAAAAGCGTAAAGCCCAAGCTTGTCCTTTTTTTTTAATTTTCCAGGTAGAACAAGATATTGTTTGTTTGTTTGTGTTAGGGTTTAACGACACATCACAGGATTACGCTATATTTTGGGAAACACGGTAATGTACGTTTAACGTCAGGAAGAGCAGGACAGATGTCAGGAGCAAGGAGAGAGAGAAGCGACGTCTCCCTTGGAATGTCGAGGATGGCACTCCATGGGGGACACTCCACCGATGGCGGGATTACACCGCCTGCAGATGTGAGCAGAGAACCTACTTGTAAATCCCGGGCCCCCGCGCGGGGGAAGAACATGATATGATGAGATTGTGCTCTGCTGTACACATTAGAGCATTTTTATTTTGCATATTACGTCAACATGGATGGCAAACAGTTCACCCAGTCTTCAATCAAGGACACTGGTAGTTTCCGAAATATCAGGGCAACCAATAGGCACTATATTTCAAGATGTTAGTACAATATTTACCCATTCAATATGTAATGGTTTCAATGCGTCAAGAATGAATATGTTTCCTCAACTCTTTCTTTCATACTTTTAGGAACCAGGAGAGACAGAACATACAACCAAATGAAGAAATAAACGTGCAAACAAACGATCGAACAAGCAAGCATACAAATATAAGTATTGCACTGTAATTCTGTTCGTAGGAAAGGGGGTATTTCATTTATATGTTGTACACTGACATCATTTTCATAACATTTGGTCGCTAAACCTGTAATGGACATGGCATCGTGTCTGCCGTCATCTTTATAATAAGAGCGATCAGGGGGCGTGGCACTTATCTTATAGTCCAATAAAGTCGGAATCGGCAGGCATTTAAAATCCAGCTAAAATTACAGACGTGGGCAACTGATACCCAACCATGTTATAGGCTACTCTTTATTTTGATTGAATTTACACAATTGTTTTAATTTTTTTTTTTTTTTAAATGCCGAAGTAGCATTAATTTTGTCCGCCATCACTTCGGTTCGGAACACACGACGCGTTCAAGTCACGTTTTCTTTGAGTAATATTCAGTTTAATGAACCAAAATATCAGCATCGAGGTGAGCATACTGGCCAAAAAATTTAAGTTGCACGACTATATATTTTAAAAAAAAAACTCCCACGGAGGCCGTGGGGTGCCCAGCTAGTTTTAAATAAATACAGTATATGTATCAAGTTTGGTAACTGCATATACTATATTCTTATAATGACGACAGATGTGTGTTATGGTGAACTGATTGCTGATTTGTCGATACTTCGGTTTGACCTACTTTGGCACAGATGTCTCTGTCTTAACACACGGCTGATTGATTGCACCCTGGGGGCAAACCAGTCCCTTGTGTATACCATACTAAGCACCTGTCGCAGATAGATCTTTACTACAGAATGAACGGAATAACTTTATCGATAGACACATTGCTTATGAAATAATACGAATAATGTCTTCCATCAGTTTCTTGTGTGTGTGTGTGTGTGTGTGTGTGTGTGTGTGAAGACACGGCGGTAAGCAAAGCTGGCTTTCGAAACACTAGTCAGCAATCATAGCCTTGTTTATGTAGGATAACTGGTTTTACTGTGAATTCAGTTCTGAGAATTATATGATTAAATAATGTCTGATGCTTTGATTATCATAAATGCACACATTGCTGGCCATTAGTTTCTGTTTTCGATGATACGTGTCTCTTGATCAGCACACTACAGTAATAACTGCATTTATCATAAGTTATGAAAGAAAGAAAGAAAGAAAGGAAGAAAGAAAGAAAGAAAGAAAAATGATAGGTTTAAAAAAAAAAATGGCAGGAGTCTATTTGGGCCCATTGATGACCGCTTTCTCTCTGTCCTTGCGCAAGAAAGGTATTGTATCCAGTTAGTTGTGTAAGGTGTGCGGGGGGGGGGGGGGGCTGTGCCCTCCCCCACCCCACCTCTCCCCTCCCCCCAAAAACTGGGAACAGAAACTCCCATGTTCCAGCCAATAAAAAATTGTTTCGCCTTTACTTTGTGGTGCAACTTTTGTATTTGCCTGTGCTTCCTTATTGCAGCACTAGCCCAGATAGTTCAAAAATTCAAATCGGCATTGACAGAGCAAAGCTAGATGTAAAAGAGTGTACCTTACCGTATCCGTGAATACTAGCGGGATCACCAATATCAATTAAGTAAAAGAAGAAAACTAGAACATAAACTTTATGTTAAATTCAGAAGCCATAGAAACAAACAATATGAACAAACAATCCGTTCGCCTTAAAGCAAATAAACAGTAGTAATATTTATTCTTTCTTCTCTCTCTCTCTCTCTCCTTGCTCCTTCTTCTTGTCCCGGTCTCTTTTTTCTTTTCTTCTTGATGAAAACATATCTTTTTGTCTTTGGCATAACATAGCTGTGATCGTGCTGATGTGCCGTTAAACCTCAACACAAACAAACCAACAAATTTCTAAACTTTGCATATACCAAACTTATTTTACTTTTCGTTCGGAGAATTCTGATAAATAAAATAATAACGATAATAATAATACTAGTTAAAAAAAAGTCATTCTTTACTCAGCATTATGCTTGGATTTAAAACATATACAACGGCATCAGTTTGCAGAAGAGACACGTAACTAAAGAATATTGCTCTTCAAGTTTTTATGTAAGCCTAGTTGCTTCATTCTTAGGAAAGTGTATTATGATCCAGATTAGCATAATCACACTTTTCACGGTTTTTGAGCGTATTCTGGCAATATTGAATTTGGTCAGTTCTCAAATAGAGCGTGTGTGTTTTAGCGGTCGTCAGGGTGACGCGAATGTTTGTCTCCCACTGTTTAGAATGCGCAAACGCTCGTCGGTCCGACCGATCAAGCAGCGCTTTGCCCATCGTTTTAGGGTTAAGGTGGGATTTGGCGTTATGTAACGCTGTTTGGAACAAGGAGTTGAACTAGGTTATGATGTCGTGGTGCGGAACAAAACCGTATGTGCAAATCCTTTACGTTACGTTCTATATACGTCTTTCAACCTCCTTTTGGAGGTTATCTCGACGGTTCTTTGTTAAAAAAAAAATAATTAAAAAATCCTGTTCAGATTAATAACACAAATCCTCTCTTAAAACTCCCATCGACATTTTCTTTTTTAGCACAGAGTCTAACGTATGCGCCATTAAATAACTGCAGTTTAGCCCATCTTTGAGCTGTAACTTTCTTAACTTTAAGATCAACAGTACTTGTCAAAACTACTCTACAAGGAACAGTGTACGAAAACTGCCAGAGGCAGAGGAAGACAGATATGGAGAAACAGTAATGAATGGACTGGCTGTATTCTTATCCTCACTATCATTTCACTCCGTGGATCAGGTCAGTTTTACTGTTGTGAGAAAACGGACTACAGATCATTTTGCGCCAAGTCAAAATTATGATTGATTTTAGGACAGAAGTGGCTTTTGGGCTGAAAAGTAGTATCAAGTTTTATTACGCTTTTCAGCCCCTCTGCGGGAGATATCATACCTTAAAAAGTAGTATTCAATAGGGTTCACCAGTTTCCCGGGAAATCCGATCGACCCGTGACCTTGACCTTGCCTCGGCCGTAAGTTTGCCTCACTTCTTGACTTGACCCCGTTACGGTGGATAGCAAATTTATGACTTAAACTCGTCGCTATGAGTAACATACTGGTAGCCTATTGAATCCAGATTGCCTTCCAAAATTTTAATGATACTGGTAGTAAGTAGTGTTGGTGATTTTATGACGAAAGAAAACGTCTGGTGTGTTTCCGGCGTCTTTTTTTTTTTTCCTAAAATCTTGTGCTCTACTTTCAGCAAATCAGATTAGTTGCTGTCAATTTAAAATACTAAATTGTGAAGTACATAAAGTGATTATGACCAGCTTCGGAACGAAAACAAAAGCAAAAAATAAATAAATAACTACAAATAAATAATTAAATAAACAATGGCCGACGGCATTGTAGGCTGGCCGTAACAATATCTTAGCCACGAATATAACAATGTGTTATTGTAGAAACCACGAACTTCCAACGTTTTCCAGCGACAGCCCTGGGTTAACACCATTCAAAGTAACTCGCGTCTTCTACATAATCAGCTCTCTCTTGCGGCTTCAGTGTTTGCAAACTTCAAACTCTGTAACACCGCGCATTACTTTGTTTGCACTAGCCCACTGACCTTTGAGTCCTTGGAAGTTACCACTATAGGACCCCAAGTACCAGGCGTACTTATTATGCATTCATCTTATATCATTGACACTTTGGTCGTAAACTAACGCGTAGTTGTATGATGAAAAGTAATACAAGGTCATGTCTGATGTAAAAGACTGTTCAAGGGATGGTTCTTCATAAAATTCTGGGCAAGTCTGCAGCTTATGCACACAGAAATGTTTAACGTTAAAAACAAATGCCTTTCGCTGCCGTGGAATGACAGGGTCGTCAGTCCATTATTTATTTTAACAAAATGGAGTTAATCATGTTACCAAATACAATTGGCAGTGTGTTTTTTCTCCTATGTGAGTCTTAAGTATGTAAGACTCCAATTTCTCCTGTCATAAACAGATGAAGTTAGAGGTATATGTAAACATATTATGACATGCCCAAACTTTGGAGACCATTTTCTCAAAAGTTGGTTCACTGAACTTACTGTCATTCCAAGGCAGCGTTATGTTATTCTAGATGTTTGGGCAGGTTTTGTACCTTTTGCAAGTTTTTGATGTAACAATACAATGTTTGTCACCACATAATTTCAGAATTTCATCACTACTATATTATTATTACTATGATCATTGTTATTATCATTATTATTTTTATTATGCAACAACAGGACACAAAAGTTATGGCTGTGTGACTCATTCTCAAAAATAGAATTAAATTATTTAAAAAAAAAAAAAATCAGTCAAAACTTCAGCGACCGGTAGCAAATAGGCATGATAGTTTTGTAACTGGACATGATGACAATAGACACATCCGTCACAGAGGGAAAAGCCAGAATTACCTCTCTTTGCCATACAAAATGGTTGTTAAACAAACGCAGGGGAAAAATCACGTTTGCTCTTTTTTCCTTGAAACGCACTTCATCATCTCATGAACGTTTCGAAATTTTTACGATGTAAGGAAAATGCTTTCTTCTTATTGATTAAAAAATGAAATTAAACAAATGACATAAAGACATTCTTTTTTCTCCCGCTTTCTCTTTGCGGTGCTTGTTCATCTCTCATTATGTTTGACAAAGGGTAACCAAAGGGATGGCCATAGGCATTTTCCACTGAAATCTAGAATGAGTAAATAGTATTACATGTATTTCATATCAAGCGCTTCCATCAGATTATACAACCAACACCTTTCACCCTTCCTCCACCCTTTCTCTCTCACTCTCAGCTTTTTAGGACGCGTGTTAGCTCAGTGATTTGTGTTGTGTGGCGTGTTAGCTCAGTTATTTGTGCTGCGGCCCTTGGAAGCAGAGGTCGCTGGTTCGAATCGCAACGGTTACATTTTTTATCCATGGGAAAGATACTTAACACACAATTTTCCTCAGCCCACCCATCTGTAAAACGGGTACCTGATTATGTATATCGGGGGAAGTACAGTGGCGCTGCACTGCGGTGACGTGGTCTGAAATGGCCAAGCCAATTTCCCCTCTGAGAGGGTCAAAGGGTGGTACTTTTTTTTTATTTTTTAAATCAACGCCACTGAAGAGTCTGACTTTATTGGAGTAGTGAACCGACAAAACACTGTTGTGCTCTATAAGGTTCTTGCATAACATAAATCTGAGTGCAGTGTTTTAATATTTCAGAAGGCTTACTTTGCTCTAAAAAAAATATTAAGCTCGTCAAGACCGAGAAAAGGAGCAAAAAAGATACCTCGACAGATCTGATGCAATCCTTCTTCGTTGGCTGACAAATTCGCTTAGACTTCTGCTCGATATTATGATGCTAAAATAAGTCTCCCCAATCAACAATTTTCTAAGTCATGGGGTTTTATTGGTGTTTTCCTCGCTTCCTTGTGGCAGTTGAAAACATTTCATGGCAAACATTAAACATTCAACTCGCTCCGTGCATTTAATGTTTTTTTTTTAACCCCGCCCAAACCAACGTTCTTTCCCCAAGTACTCTGCATAATTTACAGACAGGCCATGCCTCCGATTTTAATTTAAGATTTGTTGTCTATTTTTGGTTTGTTTTCATTTGTGTAAACATTTGTCTCTTCCCGTTTTTCATCCATCCATCCATGTTTGTTCGTGTCTTTTAAGCTCCCCCTTGATCCAACTGTCAGCATTTTAACGTTGACATGTATCATACGCTGGAGAGATCCAACTGTCAGCTTTTTAACGTTGACATGTAGCATACGCGGGAGAAACCTCTTTTTGTTACCTTTACCGAATATTTTTGGCATACATTTTCATTCAAATAAAATTATCATGCCTCTCATTTCTCTCATTTTCCGCTCTGTGCGTCGAATTGTAGGAAGAAACCATATGTAGCAGTGGGAGATCGTTGTGCTCGGTCCTATTACTTTCCTTTGCCAGACAAAAGAGGGATTGAACTTGCTGTGTAAAGAGGGGAAAATCACTTTTACGCCAATTGCTTGAGACATGCGCCATGGGAAAATTTTTAAAAAATGATGTAAAGTGAGTGTTTTCTTCTTATTGTTGTAATTTTATCACATTTTTGGGCGATCAATCTTTCGAATGGCAAACAGTAAAAGGATTTTTTCCTCTTTACACGCCTTGCTCAACATATCTTTTGTCAGGCAAGGGGAAGTAGAAGTCTGGTGAAAATTATCTCCCCTCACACAAATCCCTCTTTTGGAAAGGGCAGATAATCTTCGAAACGATCTCCCATAATACTTGCTGTCCTGGACTCACGGGGCGACATGCATAATAAATGCAGAATATTTACTATTACACTTTCTGACCGTGTGTACGTTACGCACGTTGAAGAACGCTTGGCAGCTCAAAATCGATGGAAGAGTAGGCTGAGTGCCGCTGTCCGGGCAAAATTTCCAGATTCCAAATCTCTACACACAGAAGGTTCTCAGCAAAAACAGGCAGCCTCTTAAAAAAGCCAATATTATAGTCCTACGTTCCTAGGATTGAAATGCTTAAAACAGAAAAAAAAAAAAAAAAGGAGAAAATCTGAATATTTATTGGTGTTTTTCATTTCAATAAGATGTTCCAGTAATTCACCACTCATTTCAGATTATTGTGTGAATTGTTGAACAAGTTTCTAAACTTTAAAGTGTAGCAGATTATGTCAAATTCGATCGGCTATTGGGCCTAGATTCGCAAATTCGACGGCATATTTAAATCCTTTACCGAATATTCAAATCTGTCAATTCTTTTTTCATCCTCATAAAAATTTCATGTCTCTCTCTTCGAGATCATAATGCTGTGCTATAAAATTCCGAATCTGAAACATAACAAACCAGTAAAATTTGATTTGCTGTCCAAGATTCAGAAAGACATCCGCATATTCATCCGTTGGTCCCCCCCCCCCCCCCCGAATATTTAAAAAACAATTTTCACCCCATAAAAATGTTCATTTCTCTGGTTTTGAAACATAACATACTGCTCTATAAAACTGCTGAATGTTGAAAAAGGGATCATATAAAATTAGATGTAGTGTCTTAACCCTACAACTGCCAAGCTTATAAATAATGAAACTTTGGGTGACTAAAGAAATCGTTGATATTAACTTCGTACATAATCTGCTCATTGACAGGGTCTGTCGGAATGACAATTCTGCCGTTCAGAATGCAACGGGCAACAAAGTTTAAGGGTCTCCGATGCTGAAAAAGAGGAGACATTGAGATGTCTATGGCACAGGCGTGACACTTATAGGGTTAAATTCACAAGGACACCAGCTGCATATTTAGACCATTAGGTACATTTCTGACTGTGCCACCTGAAGGCAAGCCAAACATACCCTGGCAAAACGCCTTATTCAGCACAGTTTGATGAAGTAATTTCAAGGTTGATAACAAGATCGAGCAATCGCTGGTCTCACAATGTCATGGGTTTGTATATTAATATGGTAGGGGCATGTGAGAATGAGTATCTTGCGTTAAAAAAACGCCTGCCTTCCGCAGAGCACGTACATTAATCAGCGTGTGAGCAAAAATTTTGCGATCATGTACTGAGACTGCCCTCGAAGTGGCTCATTTTCATATTTAGTTAAACCCTCTAGGTGGCTCATTTTCCCATTTAGTTAACGTTTTCACAGTATTGAGACAAGAAAGGCAGAAAGAAAGAAAGAAAGAAAGAAAGAAAGAAAGGAAGAAAAGAAAGAAAGAAAGACAAACAGTCAGACAGACAGAAGGACAGCAAGAAAGAAAGCAGACAAGCAAGCAAGAAAGAAAGAAAGAAGAAAGAAAAGAAAGAAAGAAAGAAAGAAAGAAAGAACAGAAAGAAAGACGATTCTGCAAGAACTGCATTTCATTCGCTGTTATATTCAACGAGAGATTGCAAAACGAAACAGCATCTTTTTTTTTCACGAGAAAAGCGTCTTTAATGGATAAGGTCTTCAGTCAAAGTATGTCAGAAATATCCCGAAGACGCAAGAGGGGACATAACATCGTGTTGTCAGTAATCCGCGGTTGTCGCCCCCTTTGATCATACATTCCCCCAGTGCAATCTGTCAGGACAGGGAGGACTGACCCCCTCCTCCCCTCCCCCTCCCTTCCCTCGCCTACTTTACCTGCCCCCTTTGCCTTATCTCCGTTTCCCCACAGTTTCTTGGGCTCCGGTAATCTATATTATAAAAATAGCAACAAAACCCACAATAGGCTTATGGACTCGAAAACTGCTGAATGAATCCATCTGAAATTTGGCACACAACTACATTGTTGCATGTGGATCTGTGTTTCTATGTACATAGTCCCGAAAAAAATAATAAAAAAAAAAATCTTTGACGTTATTTTAAAAATGCGATGATAATTGAATAATAAACATGCGAGGCTGCTTGATCCGAATTGTACGTTCGATAGTATGACGGGTTCAAAACACATCGTTCAAAACACATTATTTTTCTTTGAGTAACATTCAGTTCAATCAACCAAAACATCAGCAATGAGGTGCGCACGCTTTCCCATGCACCTTAAGTCGCAATTCTATAAACTCTGACTGGGGGCCGTGAATGCCGCGTTCAAAACGCGTTTTCTTTGAGTAATATTCAATTTTATCACCCAAAATATCAACGTCTAGGTGCGCACGCGTATCTTCCCACGGAGGCCGTGGGTTCTCTTCTAGTAGTTCAAAATAAAATACGCAATGTTTTTGTGGACAATTTATGTCTTGTGCTTATAAATGATGACCGAAGTTAAGTAGAAACTACTTTTCTGAATAGGATGACCTGTATTAATAGGAACAACAGCATGGACATGTTTTGAGAATCCTCGAGAAGCAAATTAATGCATGAAATGGAGAGAAAATGAGAGAAAATACGCAGGGAGCGAGGAGGAACAGGCGAGAGGAAGGAAGAAAAGAGAGGGAAGGGAGAAGAAATAGAGACAGGAAATCTGGATTACGTACAAACATTGTTTTTATGGGAAATTGTAGCGATTATAGTCTCGGCTATCAAAAGGTTAAGTAGATGACACTACCTGTGCTTGGACACTGTGCATCAAGTGACCGCTAACAGGCACAATCATGAGACAATGTCTTCAGACCAATCTAGGTCAACGGACAGAGCTCTGATTGTCGGCCTGGCCCCAGGTTGTCAACATTTCTCTTTGTTTACACTCACGTTTTGTTTCTTTTCACTGGAGAGAGGACCATGACCACAGGGACGAAGCTTCGTCAAAAGTGATTTCACACCGTTGTTGTCTGTCAGTTTAGAGGCTCCTGTGGTGATGTTTTCTGTCCTCTCCGGCGTTAGGTGGGAGAAAATTGATATGTTGAATGGATCAGATGTTGAAAAATGGATGACTCAGATGTTGACGTTTATGAAATAGTACACCATTTGGCACAACACAGTATTGTACTTTCTATCTTGCGCAGGCAATAAAGCGTTGTCTTAAAAAAAATGTAAGCAGTTAAGTATTATCATTCCTTAAACGTTTGTAGGCAACAATATGCAAGAAAGTACTGTTCTTTGAAGGCAACAAATTGTTATCCTTTTTATCTCTTGTAGACAATTAAGTGTTATGCATCCTTGCCTGCATAGCAGCGAGATATTATCCATTCTTATCTTAACATTTCTATGTATTCATGGTAATATTTCTTCAAGGCTTTAAAATCGGTGATTTTAGCGTTTGCTGGAAGTCAAAACTCCCACATAATTATATGGTGGATATTGTCGTAATTTTTTTTTGTCTTTAATCAACTTTTCATTGGTCAGAATTTAAAGTCTTTGAATGATTTTTTTTCCTCCAAGAGTTTGATATTACAATTCCCTTTTAATCATCGGAATTTATAAACTGTTATTATTATTATTATTTTTTTTTTACCTCTTGTCGTATTAATATATTTGGTGAAGAGAGAAAAAAAAAAAAGAAACACTTTGAAAATCCACAGTGGCATATAAAATGAATCGAGTTCGAAAGAAATAGATATACCAAACAACAACAGACTTGCATAAATTCCAGTGTATTATTCGTAAACACGTAGATAAAGTTGCAGGTTTTGCAGTTCATTGCTGTCTTTCTAATTTGAGCCCTTACAAATTCTATACAATTACTTGAAACTGCTGAGATGTTCAGACTAGATAAAAATCATCCACACACCTGTCTCTCCCTCCCACCATCTATCCATCTTGTCGTCCTACCCTCCCCATTCTGTCTGTCCTTTCGTCCGCCTGCCCGTCCGTCCGTCCATCAACGTCTAGCTCTGAATAAAGAAAACAGCCTCCGTTTGTTTGTAAACAAATTTGGAAAGCTGGCCCAGGTCGGAGTTATTCAGTGCAAAAATGTCCAGCTACAGAGCCTGGCATAAAGGACGCAGCTCAAGTTACTATGTACGAGCACGGCTCGCTTGATTCGCAGACCGACATTTAATGATCGATTTCGGTGATTAGGCCTGACCTCACAACTCCAGGTCACGATCACAACACTGGACCTGGCCGAAATTGTGTGTGTCAGTAGGTCAACCCCAAGTCAACAGACGAAGTCGAACGACCAACGGCCCATAACATACATGTTTTCATTGAATGGGTGTTATCTCAATAATAAGAGCGACCAGAGGGCGTGACACTTATCTTATGGTCCAATAAAGTCGGTATCGGCAGGCATTTAAAATTCAAATAAAAATACAGACGTGGGCAACTGATACCCAACTGTGTTATAGGCTACTCTTTCCTTTTGATTGAATTTACAGAGTAGTTTTAATTTATTTTTTTAATGCCGAAGTATCATTAATTTTGTCCGCCATCACTTCTGTGCAGGACACATGACGCGTTCAAAACACGTTTTCTTTGAGTAATACTCAGTTAAATGAACCAAAATGTCAGCATCGAGGTGCAAAAAAAAAGTTGCAGGACTGTAACATTAAATTTTAAAAAACCTCCCACGGAGGCCGTGGGGTACCCAGCTAGTATATTATACATGTACTGCGTGGATCAGCATTCATGACTCATTTTCTTAGTACCCTTATAAACACACAAAAGTACAAAGTTAATGTTAAGCATAATTATTAAACCAATAGAAAATAAATTTGAACGATACAATAACAATAATATCAGCAAACCAAGATAAAGAACTAACGAATTCTGGCTCATCTATTCCATAATAAGGTAAATATCACTGGGATTCTTATCTGTTCCACCGGCACAATAAAGGCTGTTCCTGGTACACGCCACTGTTGAAAGATGATCAAACATTTTGGAGTTGTTGTTTTCAATGACTGTTTACTCGTGTCACTGTGAAATTAATGTCGTTTATCCACTCTGACCAGATTTGGTATGTAGTACGATGGGGTTAAAAAAGAAACCAGTCAGAGTTTTAGGGTCCATGTCAATATTTCTACAGTATCCACCAAACACATGATCTTACATCTGTCAGTTCTTTGTATATAACATTTGAATATACTTGTATAATGGATTCATGAAGCATGAAAAATTATTTGCAAGCAAATGCCGCTGAGATTTCGACAAAGCGTATCAGCAAAGAAAATTCCAGATTATAGTGATTAAAATCAGGAACTTCAAGTATTTGCTACATTCGTAGATTTTCTTGTGACATGAAAATGTTGTTTGAGCTGGTAGAATATTCTTCCGATGGAATTGTTGCTGTAATCTTTTGCCTCCAAATCGAGCATTTACATTAATGAAGTCATTTGATTCATCATTCTGTGTCAGGGTAGCCTTGTTATTTTCGCGGCTAGTCGTGTGCGATTGAATGGTGCTCGGGTCGCTAGGCCTACCGCTGATACTGACTGAACTAGAAAATCAATAATAAATCTATTATTCCTAAGACACAGCAGGACACTCATTGATTGGTTAACTTGGGTATTTCCCTTTTTAGTCATCGCCGAGAGCGGCATTCCCCATCTAAAAATAGCACAGATGTCACTATTCAACAGTGATGATAGGGACAAAGAGTTAGGGACAACGTAACACTAGAAAAGGTGCGCGTTGTCTGTCTACCTGCCTAGGGCGGGCCGCTCATGTTGTGAAGTGGACAGTGGAGTGTCCGGTCCAGTAGCCACCTTGTCAAGGGTATTCCCGTTATTACTACGTTCTCGACACACAAATCTGATGAAACCTGGTAAATGCAAAGACATAAAATTTGAGTTATTCTTATATTTCAGTTTCTGCAACAGTAAGTTAATAATTGTTCACTATTTACTTTTTTATTTCTTTTTTTTTCTTTTCTTGCCATTGTATGCTCTAGTTGACTTCGGTTATTTCGTACAGTTAATAATTGTTCAGCAATTCTCTTTTCTATAAATCTACAACAATTTCTTTGACCTATAAAACTACTATAAAAACTTCTAACTAAATATCTGTGCAATAAATCTGCTAGAGACTTCGTCTCTTAGACTCCCAAACAATTATAAAAAATATATGAACAAAAATGGTTGAAAAAAAAAAAAAGTCACTCTTAGAATTTTGGATAAAAACGCATCTTTTTGCATCAGTTTTGCGGGAGCGAATTTTTTTTTCTGTATTTATAAAATTGGTAATCAAGAAAGTCTTTGTCCCGAAATGAAATAGAGAAATGTGGTAAGATTTGTATTTTTGAAAAAGTACACCTGGCCTATGTCTCACTGTCGCTGAAAATCAAGAGAGAATTTCTGGTGTTCGATCTAATTTTCCTCTATTCCCCTTTCTCTCTCTCCCTCCCCCCCCCCCTCCCGCGTGCCCCACAACAAACAAACGAACGAACAAACAAACAAACAAATAGACAAACAGAGAAATAGTCTGAAGTTATTAAAACAATCTGTTTAGAAACAATAATGGGCAATATCTATTGTGGAAAACTGATGTAGACTGGAGTTCTAGAATACAAATGATTATGGTCCTGTTGCACCGTTGGATTTGCGATGGGATTATTGCAGTTACGCCATTTCATCAGGCAGTCAGAAACCAGTCCTCCAAAGAATAGCAGAAAGCGTCAGAGAAGCACCTTGCTGTTAAATCTACCATTCAGTTGAACTGGTGCGATTTCATTCATGGCTGGCTTGAAGACCTTGATCATTAACGTGGAAACTTTTGTTTACCAACATCTTCAGGCTCCACGAATCTTACAGACCGGATTTTCGCCTCACTTAAGTGCGTTGGTCTGTAAAACAAATTAATGGCAAAGGAATTATTATGAGCTGGTCGAAACTGAAAACAAACAAACTTGCACGCACGCACGCACGCAACGGCAACAACAAAAAACGAAATAAATCAATATACCGAGGGTTAGCACATACTTAGCTTAACAAAACAAAACAAATGAAGCAAATAACGAACAAACAAACAAGAATTACAATAGCACTAGCAGCAACTGAATAAGTGCAGGATGAAGGCTTACAACTGTGGACAAACCAGAATATCGAAGCTGAATGCATAAATGCTATCATTTCCTCCGTTGCTATTTGGCTGTGATGAGTCGTGTTGCATTGTTTGGGAGAGCTTGAATGAATGAGAGAGAGATGGGAGAGAGAGAGAGAGAGAGAGAGAGAGGGAGAGAGAGAGAGAGAGAAATGCATGAGTGAAAAAGTGAAAAGGTGAAACAGGAAGAGAGAGAGAGAGAGGGAAATGCATGAGTGAAAAAGTGAAAAGGTGAAAAAGGAAGAGAGAGAGAGGACAAAAGGAGATCCGCTTGGATCCTTGTGATGGTTTGCTTACAATGTGAGTATTTTGGATCATAGGAACGAAGATGGAAGATTTTAACACACCTGAACGGTGTGTTACTCGTAGACGAAGGACAATGCCATTGACAACTTCTATTCGGCCATTGAAGACTTTTATACGGTAATTGAAGACTTCTATTTGGCCATTGTAAACTTTTCTATTCGGCCATTGTAAACTTTTCTATTCTGCCATTGTAAACTTTTCTATTCTGCCATTGTAAACTTTTCTATTCGGCCATTGAAAACTTCTATTCGGCCATTGTAAACTTTTCTATTCGGCCATTGAAGACTTCTATTTGGCCACTGAAAACTTCTATTCGGCCACTGAAGACTTCTATTCGGCCATCGAAGACTTCTATTCGGCCACGGAAGACTTCTATTCGGCTACTGAAGACTTCTATTCGGTGAATGAGCTTTCCTCACCCTTAGGGTCATACGGAGACTGGCGACAACAACTCTGTACGAGTAATTTATTGATGAGTAGGTCTTGGTGCACAGACTGGGTGAAATTATGGACACAACAGTTCATGGAAGGCCTTTGTACAATCAATTGAGCAAGAATAGGTAGACATAAAATAATAATTTAGACACTAGCTCCACGCTGTGTGTTTGTTTGTTTGCTTGTATTGAGGTTTAACGACACATCAGCACGATTATGACTATATTGTGTCAAGTACGGTGAGATACGTGTACACGTCAAGAGGAGAGAAAGCGGGACAGAAGACTGGAGCAAGAAGACATAGAAGAGATGTCACTTCTGGAACGTCGAGGATGGCAGTCCATGGGAGACATCCCACCGATGGCGGGCTTACACTGCCTGCAGATGGGAACAGAGAACTTACTTATAAACCCCGGGCCCCCGCTGGGGAATGCTGTGTGTGTGAAAGAAGTTGGCAGTGTTGCAGACTCATAATAATAATAATAATAATAATAATATTGTTGTGTTGCAATTTTTTGTGATCGTTCATATTTTAAATGATGAGTAGTTAAACATTAATCTCAGCTAAAAGTGTCGCTTGCAAGTCGTAACATTATTCTTTTACTCGAAACAGGTGAAGACAAAAATTATCCTTAAAATTATCACGATAAGAAAAAAGAAGTGCATTGGTGGACCCCGGTGGCCTATCCTGTATACCAAATAAATTACAAATAATAGCCTAGAACAACCCCGTTGGCTTAACCTGCTGGGGCCCTCGACAGCGTTAGAGTGGACTTGCGCTGGTCAAGGGTCTCATACATGTTAGCGTTAGGGAGGACCGTCACCCACTCGTCGGACCTACATG
>JBCAUA010265065.1:0-20070 GCA_038406235.1 Peronia verruculata | reverse complement strand
TCCATCCCCCCCCCCCCCCCCACACACACACACTTACATTTGCCAAACGCAAATTTTCAGAATGAGATACATGTACATGTATCTTGTTTCAATGTTTGTCACAAGCCAAGAATAGCTTTCTGAAACGACCAATAATTCCAAAATCAAACAAGTAAGATTTGTCTGAAGCCATCCCTTTTGCGCGCGCATAAGCAGATAGCCTGATACAGTTCTTACTTGTTTGATTTTGGAGCACCAGTTTTTCGACCGACGCAACGTTGCGTCGCGCATAAGGAGACGTAACCTAGGTCCAAACTTTGGGAAAGTCAAGTTTTTATTTCCCCTTCAAGGTGAGCTAAAATACGTATTCAAACTTGAGTGGGTTGTTTGCGATACCGGCGACGTGCTCGCCAATCTCAATCTTATGTCCAGTCTGTGCCTGCCTCGCCACTGCCAGCCCTTCAACTGTGCGCGCACACAGAGTGAGGCATGCCGGGAGAGCTAGCGGTGTAACCAAGGACGCTTATCCACAGATATCGGTTTTCGGCACAATATCTATAGTGGTAAAACCATTATCAAAATCAGTCACCCATGTAAACAACTAGAGTACATGTAATTATGATATGTTAGCCGGACAGCAGGTAACGGGAGACGAGAATTGAAAACTGCCGGGTGATATGTGGTCAGGTGTGCATTGAGCTGTGGGAGAAAACAAATTTGACCAACAAAATCCCGTCAGATTGTACGGGAGGAAACAAAAAATGAAAAAGCAACAAATGGAGAACATATTTTTTACAACTGCTGACTTCCAGAACGTATATAGACACAGGCAACTGTTACAGTATACGTAGGGTGTCGACCGTCAAAGAATAGTTCAAAACATAAATCTAGGTGTATAGATATCTACAATAAGAATGCTTCGGAAGAGGATCTCTCTGTTGATCTCAATACCAAGAAAGAAAAGAGTCAGAGAGAGAGAGAGAGAGAAAGAGAAGGGGAGGGGGCAGAGAAGGTAAAGGATTTATGTAACTCCATAGAGAACGAAAGAATTAACCAGTAATATTTGTACATGTTAATTACAAAAGGCACGAGCTGATGGCATCATCACCTGGTTTTTCTCAGCGTCAAGTTCGTTGTTTGAAGCCACGCCCAGGTCGTTATGTAAACTTTCCTGGCTATGAGCGCATCCACAGTAAACAGAATTGTAACTATCTGTGAGAAAACATGTTTTCACAACTCCTGGGTAGCACAACTAAGATCTTGCCCCATATTCACGGAGCCTATTTGTATTTCCGGTGATGATATGAGATAGATACGAGACCCGGATGTGATTCCTGCTCTGTGGAAAAAAGTGAACACATGAAGCGGAAATACTGTGCGTGACGTCACAAACGGGGGCTGTCTGAATTAATACATATGTCTCAACCAGAACAACGATTATTTTGTGGCAGAAAAAATAAAACAAATGTTGAATGTGTCTGACACTGCAGTCTCGCTCTCCTCGTTCAGCTATTTGAAGTATTTAAACCATGACCTGTCGGTTGGCCTTTACTCCACATTTCCGAGCTATTTTCATTAATCTAGATCCACAAATTTCATTGGTAACAATAAACATGTAACAACGTGATTGGAACAAACAATCATGTAAACAAAACAGAGAAATCAAAACAAGTAAACAAACAAAGCTGGAACCACATAAACTGTGTGTGACCAGTAACTGTGTGTGACCAGTAACTGTGTGTAACCAGTAACTGTGTGTGTGACCAGTAACTGTGTGTGGCCAGTACTGGGTGAAGTCAAACGCCCCCAAGTTCAAGGATCCCATTTGGTTCCGTCTTCTAGCAGAAAATGGTGGACATGTGTAAACAGAGCTCTGAAATCAACTTGTGTCTGAGAGACCAAAGTCTGCGCTGCTGTCCACAAACCGAAAGTTGCCAGAAGAACAGAGACGGGACAGTGTGCACGGAGCCTCATGTTCCACTTAGTCAAACGGCACGATGCCACCAACCTTACTTTGGCCATTTAGAGAATAGATCACTGCTCCAGTTCCGTCTGGTTGGTTAAGAATGATACCAGGTGTTGCCCGGTTGTTTCTGGTCATTAGGTTTTCAACCAGCCCCGACAGTTCAGTGACAAACTCTGCCCCTGTAACATGTGATGTCACGGACTGATTGATGATTGGAACCTTCAGCATCTTGTACACGTCACCATGGCAACCCACTGCCCTCTGGCGGAAGTAAAGACAGTAAGGGCAGTAACTCCACATCTTCTTATCCCAGAATAGAAGTGGCCGTGGCGAGAGAGGTGGATGGTGGGCGGAGTCAGAGGTGCTCAGGTAAGAATGAACTTTGCTGTATTTTGCCAACTTGTTGGTATCGGTGGATGATGAGGCCAGACTGGCGGATAGATGACAGAACAGCCCGTGTAGTCTGGTCAGACAGACATCGTCTAGGGTCAGACAGACATTGTCAAGGCCACAGCTCAGTTGCAACACACAACTGTAAAAGTCCATGTCTGTCGTTTTGGAGTCACTAGAAGTTACCAACGATCAAGTAAACTACATGTAAAATATCTACACTAACTTCAAACAAACATTTGCCATCCGTAGGAGTCGAGTTCTACTCCAGCCCCAAAGAGAGTGTCAACAGTGATCGCTTCTCCGGCCAATACACAACTGAAGCCTCACACATGCCTTGTTATCCCCCCCCCCCCCCCGCGCCATTTTCGAGACTAAGAAAAAACAAAGAGACAAAGATGAGTCCGTCATCCTCACAAAGATGATTGTACAAAGTTTGGTGGTCAAATTGAGAAGAATCCACATTGTTAGAGGTATCCGGCTCTACATCCATCCACATGACCAACATCAACATGCTCCACGGTCCACAGGCAAAATAATACATGTAATAATAATAATAAAACAAAAATCTCCAATTGTCAACAAAATACAGTATGTTTAAAAGAAAAAAAAAGGAAATGTACATAGGATGGAATGGGCGATTAAATGTGTGTGTGTGTGGGGGGGGGGGGGGGTAAATGGATAAATCTTTGTCAAAAAAGGATAAACATTGAATACAGAGAGAGAGTAAGTCTCTTTTGCTGCCCATTATAAAAACTGAAGTGAACTCCATGTCTGAGGTCAAACCTCCAAGAGTTGCTGACTTGATCGTATGGCACACGTGGGTGGTATATGAAAATTCTTTGATCATTAGGTGAGATGAAAGGATTAACTCTTTGTGCTTGATGAAATGTATGACATCACAAAAATGTACAAGCAGCGCAAACCAATTCTGCGTTATTGAAAACATTAAACCAACATTCAATTGTTAACAGCACGTGCTCTTTCCTGTCTCTATCTCCACAACAACAACAACAACAACAACAACAACTGATCAGCAGCTGGTGCTGAGGTTGTAATAAAAGAAAGAAAAAAAAAACAGCCTCTAGTGTACAAACTTGCTGTTCTCCATGGTTCACCCTGAAAACTTTCCAAATGTTTACAATGGAGGCAATTTCTCTGACCCAGCCTTGAGAGTACCTGTTTTTTTTTTTTGTGTGTGTGTGTGTGTGTTGTTGTTTTTGTTTTTTCCGGCATCTGATAGGAGTTTTTACAAAATGAACTTGAGGAAATCAAGACTATTAAAATAACAAAATGTGAATTTGCTAAACGAAACAAACATTGATTTGTCTGAAGTTTTTGTTGGTGCACAGATAACTTTAATGTGTCCAGGTTTCCACAGCTACGACACAGTTGATCAGTTTCATATCAGAACTCTGATCTTTGGATCACCTACTCTCTCAGCATAGTGTTCAATACTTGAAAATCTTAGTGACAACTTACTGTGGGCGAGCAGAGAAACACTTCACATTTTGTAAGCTTCGACCTCTAGGCTAAGTAACAGCAGAAAGAGCTCATTCACTCTCCTTCAGATTTGGTTCTTTATTTAATGTCTACGAGCAACTGGATTTACTCCCCTTTGCTGCCTCCAATAGATTTAATGGTGGTCTTGATGCTCCCCAGTAACGATAAACCAGGACGGTCCTCACTTGACTTCCGGCCTTGTGACCCTGACCTTCTCCTCACAGGTGATGCTTGACCTACTTTCTGTCCAATCAGATGGGCATTTTCTGAGCTGATGGTCTCACTGGAGTCGGCCTTGGCTAAAGCTCTGATAGAGACAATCGAAGGCGGGCGTAAAGATTCGTTGGATGCTCTCAAATCTTCCCCGCTTTCAAAAATGGGGTCAAATCGAATGTAGGTCGAGGACTGCGTTTTCTGCTTGGCTTTGTCTTTAGTGTTTGATTTCAAGAACCGTTTGGGGTCTGAAGGCGGAGTTTTGTTGGCAGTGGCCAGACCTGGGTCAGTGTCGGGTCGGA
Organism: Peronia verruculata; assembly: GCA_038406235.1. Classification (NCBI taxonomy): domain Eukaryota; kingdom Metazoa; phylum Mollusca; class Gastropoda; order Systellommatophora; family Onchidiidae; genus Peronia; species Peronia verruculata. Next base: position 15,717 of record JBCAUA010265065.1, on the reverse strand, counting down.
TGCTCAGTTTCTTCCTGGAGTGGACAGTGTCCGTGGGTCTCGCTGAGTTCCTTCTGCTGCCAGACCGGCCATTCTCTGGGTCCCTGTCATAGTTCTTCAGCTGGTCAATGTCTGTGATGCCCATACGCCGAACATCTCGAGAGCCGCCACTTTTGCCTGTCCAGAGATTGCAGGCGTCCATTCGGTTATCTGTGACCACCCCGTCCTCTCGCGTGGCCAGACGGTAAGAGCTGTTCCTGGCCGAGTGATCACCTAGCACGAGGCTCTGCGTGTTCCTGACCGCACAGCGATAAGAGTCTGCTCTACTGATGGCATCATCGTTGTTTGGAGCTGCCGCGGGTACGGACACTGACTTGGTCAGAACGCGGAATGAGGACGGATTTGTCTTACTAGACTGACCACTGTTCCGGCCACTCTTGTAATGATCTGCACCAGATTTCTGAGCTGGGATCAAGTTGATTTCATCGTTGTCAGACAGCATGGCCACTCGATAGGAATCTGATCTTCCAGCAGAGCTATTGGAGTGGACGGACTCGCTGGAGTTGCCGCGGAGAAGGACTGGCTGGGACAGATCTGTCCTCTTGGAGATCAGTTGGTGGGCGGAGCTAACAGAAAACTGGGAGTTCAGTGATTCGCTGGAGCTGGAGCTGTGCGCTTTGATTGGATAGTCAGATTTGACGGCACCCTTCCCCAGATTAGGCACAAAATTTGAGTTGGATGTTGTGAGGTCTCCAAACATGGCCTGTTTTATCTGCGGTGTTTTAGAGTTTTTGCTCCACACGTTGGACTGAGGCCTGCTGTCGGCGAGAGGCATCTGAAACTGTGCAGAAGGGGAGGAGTGGGCAGAGGGCTGGACGGTCATGCTGGGCTGTGAGACAACTGTGGGCGAGCCGAAGCCGCTGTCAGCCGGGCTGTAGCTGCCACGATCACTTCTCCGTCTCCGCCCATTTTCCTTTTGGTAACTCCCCTTAATGATGGAGCTATCAGTCTGAGTGAGTTGATTGGCTGACACCATGACAGGACTGCTCCGCCTTCTCTCCACTGCAAACTGTCTAGAGGCGGAGTTTATGTTCTGATAGGTCTGTACTTGTTGGCTGGGAGCGCTGGGGGGCGGGTAGGCGGGGCTTGGGGCCTCAGGAAATGTCACCCACGAACTCCTGTCCTTGTGGTTGTTGTTGTTGTCGTTGTTGTTGTCGCTGCTGCTGTCGAGAACGGAGGCACCTGAGTTGAGGTCGTTGAGTTGTTGCATAGATGGGCAGTCGGCGTTGTTTGCCAGGGTGGAGTGGTGACTAATACTGTTGCCGGCAGGTGGGGTGGGTGCCACTAACACTGGACCTGCTTCCGGCTGTACTGATGATGATACCATCGATAATGAAGTGGGTCGTGGTGGAGGAATATTGCCATGCCTTTGGTAGGCGGTTGATGATAGTGTCGATGAGAGAGATGATTCAGTGGAGTCCGGAGTAGCTCTGGATTTATTGGCTTCCTGGAAATTTCGGGTGTCTCGGCCAAGGACTCCATTCTCTGTTTCTGTCACTTTGGCCGGCGCTTGTTTCCTGATTGGTGTGGCCATGGGGGTGGGGTTTGGCGTGTCGTCATTGTCCCAGAAGAGTGAGAGGGTGGAGCCAGAAGCGGAGTCTGTTAGACTGACATGTGTCAGACTGGAAGAGTCAATATCGGAGAGCGCAATGGTACTGTTACTGCTTAGGGTCTCTGCCGACTTGTCGTAGGCACTGAGGGGAGTCAGGTATGACGTATCCAGAGAATCCATGGATTGGGTGGATGTAGAGTGGATGGCTGACAGATCGTTGACGCCGCTGGAAGGACTGGATGTGTCGACTACAACAACAGGAGCGTCTCCAGCCCTACAGGTGGCAGAGTTGTGGTTCTGCAGGGGCGTGGATGATGCCATGACAGAATCTCCTGCCGCTGTAGTCTGGGGAAAGAGAGCAAACAGACAGGTTTGTGAGACAGGTGTATCAAACAGACAGGTGTGTCAGACAGACAGGTGTGTCAGACAGACAGGTGTGTCAGACAGACAGGTGTGTCATACAGACAGGTGTGTCGGACAGACAGGTGTGCAAACAGACAGGTGTGTCAGACAGACAGGTGTGTCAGACAGGTGTGTCAGACAGACAGGTGTGTCAGACAGACAAATGTGTCAGACAGGAGGGGGTGTCAGACAGGCAGTGTGTGAATCAGACAGGCAGTGTGTGAAACATACAGGTGGGTCAAACATACAGGTGTGTCAGACAGACAGGTGTGTCAGAAAAGTGTGTCAAAAAATAAACAAACAAGTCAGATAGATATGTCAGACAAACAGGTGGGACACACACATGTGTCAGACAAGCTTTGGAACACCCTGACACACAGACGAATAACACACCGGTGCGTTTCACTAATCAAGTGAACTGGATCAAGACACAGAAGACCATTAGATACTATCCGAGCATTTGTGAGGGCCTGGATCACTGTCTTTCTTCATGGAATGCATGTATACAATGTACATGTGTTAGCCTATATCAAGCAAATCTCTGTACTGTAGGTCTGATAGATAATAATCACTACCACAAAGAACTACATGTTAGTTTTGACAAATGCCCCATGTCCAGGCCGATCGCGTATTTAGCATATTTCAAATTGAAGGAATGAAACACATCACAGCATCCTGATGTCATTTGGAACATCAATTCTGGTCCAGCTGGTCGAGTCAGCTTAATTATGACAGGCCACTGGTCAGAGGACTGCAACAGTGGAGAACTACAAGAACACATAGAGGACTCCTGTACGTACAACCGAGTTACACGGCTGTCTGTGGGTACGTACATGTACTTAGACAGATCGGAACACACCAAGCACAGACTCGAGCTAATCACGCCCAGGAAGTGGAAAGGCTTACCAGGGTAACCGTAGCGCAGACAGATAACGAGGACATGGCCGTGTGTAGTTTGGTCCTTGATAAGACAAAGACTGATACAGGCAAACAGACAGACAGATAACTAAGTACAGGGACAGCTGCGGCAGACAGAGCACTGCAAGCCCGGGGTGACAGTACTTATCTAATTACGCCACCTGCTTGACACGCACCTCTATCTGGGCCTACATTATCAAAGACCTAGAGACCAGACTGAACCTTCATCCCATTCCCTTCCACCTGCTCTCATACAATGACGCACTGAGCACTGCAGACAAAGCGCAGCACCACGAGATTGCTGAGTTACAGATTCTCATATCTGGACTACAACTGCACCTGGTCTGACCTCTAACCTTCCCCCTCCCGCCCTACCGCGGACATAATAATGTCTACCTGATATCTGATCTAATATCTATACACAGACAATGTCAGCCAACAGGGTTCCACGGCACTCTCCCTCTCTCTCTCTCTCTCTCTGTGTGTGTGTCTGTGTGTGTGTGTGTGTGTTTGTGTGTGTGGTTTTACTCCATTTCAAACGTTTTTATTAAAGCTGATTTTTTTTCTTAATTCTAGATTATAAGAGAAGAGCAGTAGCTTTCACTTCAACTAACATCAGGATCATCGACTGAAACAAATGTGCAGACGGTGCATGCTGTGAGAGGTCAGCTGAGAAAATTAGACTATCTGACATCATTCAGGCCATAGTTTTCATCCTCTGAGCTCTGGCTTTCACCTTAATTTCCAGTTTCCTCACAAGTGGACAGACAGATCTTTTCTTCTCCTTTCTCTCTCTCTCTCTCTCTCACACCACTACAACATTCAGACAAAGATCACTGTGGACAAACTTGAACTTACCATTGGGCGAGATCGGTTGGATTTCCAGCCTGGAGGTAGAGAGAAAACTGGCTGGTATTTGGCACTGGTCTTGTTATAAGTGGGCATCTGGGTCTGGGGACTTTGTGCGCTGTCCGTGACCGTCTCCTGGGCGGGCGTCAGCTTGTGGGTCAGCGGGTGGGCGTCGAAGGTACTCAGGCCTGGCGGGGATCCGCTCTCGTCTGAGGAGGACAATCGTGACAGGGGCAGCTGGACTCCGTGCGGAGACTGAGCGTCAAACAGATTCACTACGGGGTCGAAGTTCAAGATTTTGGCGTTGCTCATAAGGGGTTTGCTTTTGTCTTTTTCCGGAGTTTTCAAGATGCCTGGTTGCTGTGGGACAGTTCGCTTGATCCTGGGCCAGGAGTTGTGATCTTGCTGGCTCGGGGACGACTTAGAGTCTGGATTGCTGGTTGGGCGGGGCAGAGTCCCTGAGGAGAAGAGCTCTTCCACTTCAGATGATTCGGCGTTGAGTCGTTCTTGCAGATCGTCCTCATCGCTGCCAATGCCGGCACACCAGGAGGGGAAGGTGTGGGCGGAGATGCTGGTCTTGAGCTTGAGGCGGGCGTAGATAGTCTCGTGGTCTGAGCACTCGGAGGAAGTCTCCTGACTTGTGGGACTGCCCTCGGAGTTTCTGGTCGTGACGTCACACATGTGCCTACACTGGTTGGCGTCTCCTGAGATACTGCTGGTTCGTGGGGGCGGCAGCGGCGGCTTCTTCTTGGCCTTGCCATTTTTCTTCTTGGCTTTCAATGTTCCGGTGTCCCCATACTCTACCTCTCCATCTGCCTCCTCCGGGGCGTCCATGTCTGGAATATCAGCCTCGTGGATGTCCACCAAAGTGATGCCGTTGACAGACAAGGATGCTAGGTTGGGGGAGGAGACAGAAGTCGGTGACCGAGGCGAGTCCAAGTTGTCTTTGTCCGGGGGCCGGAAGATGACACTCTCTACGGTGCTATAACTTGCCACACTCTGCAGACTTTTGGATTCTCTCATCCTGGGCATTAGTAGGTCTTCGTCCTCGTCTATCAGTGCCGAGCTTCGCCTAAGGCCGCTGTCGTTGTGGAAGGAGGTGTAAAATCCTTCTTGATCGAGCGAATAAACCGAAGATTCCCCGTCATCTTCCAGGTCGTTTCTTTTCAGGCGCAGTTTGACCCGCCCCGGTACCAGAATGTCCAGATTACGAATGTTCTGTTTGGTCAGGCGGGAGAGATTGGCTAGAGCCTCGGCGCTGGTGGAGGTCACGTCACCCCTGCTGGCTGCGCGCTCGGCCAAGGTTCGAATCCACTCGTCACTGTCTGTGTTAGACATGGATTTGGTGTCAGAGACAGACTCGGTGCTGGCAGCATCTCCCATGTAGCCTGTGTCCAGCCCGTCACTGAGGGAGAGAGAGGGGGGGGCGGCAGAGTGCACCGTTATCACTTTAGAAAGTTTGAAAAATGTCAGGTCTTGTGGTCATTAGACTGACAGACAGACAGACAGACAGACAAACAGACGTGCTGGCTGATTTAGTAGTCAATAGTGTAGTGATTGATTGAAAGACCTACCTACTTATATCAAACATTCAGTCAGTCAATCAGTAAGTCAGTCAGTCAATCAGTCAGTCAATCAGTCAGTTAGTCAATCAGTCAGTCAGTCAGTCAATCAGCCAGTCAATCAGTCAGTTAATCAGTCAGTCAGTTAGCCAGTCAGTCACTTAGTCATCAGTCAGTCACTCACTCACTCACTCACTCACTCACTCACTCACTCACTCACTCACTCACTCACTACCCAAAGTAGGCTACATTCAATACTAAATCTTTCTCCAGTTACAAAGGGTGACATTCAGGAATAACTAACAAAATTAAGACCTCGTTCTCTACACATGCCAAGGTCAAGGCGCTGACAACGCTGACTAAAGCACGTAGATTCTCCCTGCTGAGACGATGGGTATACAGTAGGTAGATTCTTTGCTTCCACCTGCAGGTGGTGAAAGCCCGCCATCGGTAGGATGTCTCCTATGGAGTGCCATCCTCGACATTCCAGGGGAGACATCTTCTCTTCTCTCTCTCTCTCCTTGCTCCTGTCTTCTGTCTCGTTTTCTTTCCTCTCTTCTTCTTGACGTGTAAACGTATCTCGTCGTATTTGACACGATATAACGGTGATCGTGCTGATGTTAAACCCCAACACAAACAAACAAAGAGCAAACACATGTAGCAGCAGCGTCACTTACCCCTCAGTGGCCGACCTTGGCGAGTCCCGCCCCGAGTCCCGACCTAGCGAGTGTTGCGATGTGGCTGAGGGCATGCTGGACTTGACGTCCGAGTCCAGGGACTGACGATTACTGCTGTACCCACTCAGGCTCCAGTTGCCTGTGAGAACACACACACAAACACACACGTAGACATACTTGTGATCATACTAGTGGAGTTTTGAAATGTGTTACAGGTTGTGCGGATGAGAAAGTACAGAAGGACTGGACATACATACAGACAGACAGACAGACAGACCGGACAGACAGGTAGACAGGCAAGACTCAAGACAAATAGACAGACAGGCAGATAGACACACAAGACAAAAAGACAGACAGATAGGAAGGCTAGACACACAAAAAAAAAAAGACAGACAGACAAGATCAGACAGTCAAATCTGTGGGTGTGACCAACTCTAGCAAACATTTCGGACAAGACAGAAAGGGAAGAGAGAGAGAGAGAGAAAACAGGGCGAGACAGGAGGGAGAGAGTGCGGAAAACAGAGGGAAAAAACATAGAAGAATTCATTAAGTGGTTGGAGAAATGAAAGAAGGTGAGAGAAAAGATAGAGATAAGAGAAGTAAGAGGGAGAAGAGGGCGAGAGAGAAGAAAGATTAGGAAGAAAGAGAGAGATACGAGAAAAAGAACATGGAGAAAGAGAGAGAGAAGACAGAAAAAGAACAGGTAGAGAGATGAGAGGGAAAGAGAGAAGAAGGGAGAGAGAGAGAGAGAGAGTGCACCAAGAAGTCCTCTGACCCAGATCCAAGCCCCACCTGACGAGCTTTGGCGATCCTCCTTACGACGTTTGGAGATCTCCCGGAGTTTGACTGAGGTCGTCCAGTCCTTGGGCAGCGAGTCCCAGGGAAAGTCGTACTTCTTGGCCTGGGCACGGGGCAAGGTGTTGTTGTCGAAGTAATAGTAAGAGCCTGGACCTACCTGGGACTCGTTGGATGTGGTACGTGTCAGCATACCTGGGGGTAGTCAGTGGGTAAGTGAGTGAGTGAGTGAGTGAGTGAGTGAGTGAGAGAGTGAGTGAGAGAGTGAGTGAGTGAGTGAGTGAGTGAGTGAGTGAGTGAGTGAGTGAGTGAGTGAGTGAGTGAGTGAGTGAGTGAGTGAATGCGACCCTGCGACGTATTCATTTGACTGTGTACTGACACTGAGAGGATCAGCTCTGATCTCCTTTAAGATGTAACAGATTATGGAGACCCAAAGTTTTCTACCCAAATTCCGTGACTTCCAGTTATTGGCGCTGAGCTGTATTATCACCCCTGACATCCAAACCGTTGGTACTAAATGTGACGTGACACAATGGAATCCGGCACTGGTCAAGGTTCGAGGATATGGAGTTATTGGTATCACATTTTAGGCTTATCTATTTCTCTTGTGTTGGGGAAAATCTTTTTTTCTACCTTGAGCAAGTAAAACTGGGGAGTCTTTTTCCTCTCAACTTAATAAGCTCATAAAAATAATCAGATTGAATGTAGCTAATGTAAAAAAAAATATACTGCATTAAATAATAAACATACTATTTTTTTTTAAATGAAAAAAGATATAATATTAAAAAATATAGCTAAGTGCTTAGTCTTTTGTGAGGTGTTTCATGTTCATTCTGGGTGAACTTCTGAGAGAAATTGGCGCTATAAGACTATGGAGGAGACCTGTTGCTGCGGCTGAAGTTAGTGAGAAAATGGTGGATCGCTTTTTTTCATCCGTGTCGAGTCCACTGAGACCATACCACTAAACATCTGTAACAGGCTTCTTTATTCAACATATTTCAGCAAATTTTAACTGTGAGATACATTTTTCAATGGACAGAGAGGTCATCTGAAAAAAAAAAAACAAAAACACCGTATTTTCTCCATCCCTCTCAGTTTGACTGGTGCCTGATTTGATCCTTTCGCCTGTCCACTCAGTCCTTGACATCATAGTGTTACAGGAAGTAGGTCTGAGTGTGTGTGTGTGTGTGTGTGTGTGTGTGAGTGAGTGAGAGAGAGAGAGAATGCTATTATCAGTCATTCGTCCCCCCCCCCCACACACACACACATACCCACACATACTCCCCATCTTTGGCTCAATGACGTCATCAGGAGTATTTGTTTTCCCATACTCCCGCCTACTCTCTACCCCTACAGGTTCCGGAAACTCCCCAATGTGCTCGTCCCTGCAGAGCTGCAGGTTTTAGCGATGATTTAGTGCGCAGGCCAACACTCGAGCTGTCCCCGAGCAGACAATTATTGCACTGTGTCCTCTCCACCCGCCATCTAGCGCAGACAGCAGCGCCCCCTCACAGTGCAAATATTTGGCTGCCACAAGAGCCACTCAGGCCTGTAGTGAGAGACGCCTGTTGTAAATCTCTGAGTGCCTGGCGGCCATGATGAACTGGCAAGATCGAGACGACACTGGAAATTTCCATGTCTACTTAAGTCAAAAGTAACTTGGATAGGTCCACAGCCTGGCACCATGGTGCTGTAGGTGAGACATCATTCTGTTTCCTGTTATCAAGATTTCCACAACTAACAGGCTGCTGTTTTTTAAAAATGTTATTCTATTATTATTATTATTTTTTTTTTTTTGCAGCACATCAGTTTTTCAGCCTTTGAACCAAAAAAGTGATGTTTTATCGTCTTAGGTACCGTACAAGGCAATCGGTTCCAAGCCAATACTTCAGACACTAAGGAAATCTTTGCCAGCTGCAGAATGTAAGTAGTGAGAGAGAGAACAGAGATCCAATATTCTGGCAGGTTTTCCCGATTCCAGGCTATGCAGTGTCTAATGCTGAGATGTTTTTACCTCTGCCTCCCCCCCCCCCTTTCCTTTCCCCTCAGTCTTCTATGCACAGGCCCCTCCTTAACCCTCTCCGCCCAACTTTAGAACTAGAGAATTGGAGAAACCGTACCCGTACAAAGTGTGTAAGTCACTGCCTAGAATATCTGAGCACCTGACTGACACAGCTGTCCACAGGATGTTGAAAGGCGTGCAGTACCGACCGTAACCGAGGCCCTGACGAACAGTTTTATCCCACTCTGTCATATTGCTCAGACACACAGCTGACTGACTCACGCACACAGTGCTCACCTTCTGGTGCGCTAGGCGAGCTCATTTTGTTCAGGCTGGCCGACCTCTGCACAGATTTACTTCGCTTGCGCTTCGAACTATCCTCGTCCTTGACCTCTATGGAGTCAAAGTCCAAGGACTTTGGCCGAGGTCGAATGGTGTGAGAGACCAGAGACTTGATCTTGTCCCCGATGAGGCTGGATCTCTTAGAGGCCCTGGAGGAGCGGCCGTCCGCGCTTGAGCTCCCGAGGCTAGCTGTGCTGGAGAACTTGCTCTGTAGACCCTCGGCCGGCTGTCTGACCCTGAGCTCGTCTGCCGGCGCCTTGGGCGGCTTCTTGAGGTAGAGAGAAGACCGGGTTAGGCCGTCCCGGCCCCGAGCGGCTGAGATGAGCTTCACACAACGAGGCAACGAGCGAGAGCGTCGACAAGGCAGGAACTTGAGCAGTTTGGCCTCTCTCTGCTCGGCGTACTCCTCCTCCTCCCGCTCGGCAATGGCGGCGTCGATCTCCTGTAGGTACTGCTGCATAATCTCGTCACGTGCCTCCAGCTCTTTCTGGTCAAGGTCATCCAGACTGTAGACCCGCGGGCTGTCCCTGCTGATCCGCCGTTCCTTCTCGAAATCTTCAATCTCCTGTCAATCAAATATGTCAAAGGAGCCAAATCAAAACATGGTAACTTCCAGGCAGGTAGGCAGGCACACACACACACACACACACACACACACACACACACATGAGCGCGCGCACACACAGACACACGCGCGCAAACACAGACACGCGATCGAGCACGCACACGCACACACACACACACACACACACACACACTTTAAAGGTTTAAAGAATTGTGAAAAAAGCTCAAAGCCAGGTCATTGCAAAACCGGATAGAAAAATATCTAGACGGGATATGGTTAAAAAAAAAAGGTAGGTCTATCTGCAGATTATATGTTCTGCACCTCGAAATGCCAATTTTCTTGGCAGAACAACAGTTTGATATCTTTGACACAAGGTCGGTTTTCAAAAATATTTTTATTCTTTTATACTAAAGGTAGCAGATCTCATGTCATTCAAATAAGAAATTGTCAACTTCAATTTATTCATTCATTCATTCATTCATTGATTCATTCATTCATTCATTTATTCATTCACTCATTCATTCATCCATCCATAATTCCAACTATTATTCCAACATCTTAGATATTCAATCTTAATTTCATTGAAGAATCAACACTGGCCACTATAACACGTGACTCTGGGTTCAACCGCCCGCTTACCTGCATCAGGTTGTCCGGAACCCCAGAGACAGTCCGCCTTCGCCCCTTCCGGTCTCGCCCTCTGTCCCCGAGCGGGTCTCTCTCCGACTGCCGGAAGGAGGCCATCCGCTCAAAGCCCGCCCCTGAGGTGTCCACAGCTACCACGATGGAGGGCTGAGATTTGGAGATGTGGTCGGCCTTGCTGGCCTGCAGATCTCCGCTGTCAGTCTGGCTCTCCTGCACGATCTCGGCGATGCTGTGGATGGTCCGACGCCGCTCCTTCAACTTGAGAGTTTTGTATTTTTTCTTGTGTAGCAGCGCGGTCTGGTACTGTGGAAGTGATGTATACATGGGTAACACACCTGGCGGGTGTCAGGTTGGGACATTGGAAGAGGACATAAATGAGAGAAAAGAGAGAGAGGGGGGGGGATGCAGGTGGGAGCAGAGAACCCAGTCTACATGTACTTACCCCGAGCCCCAGTGTGGGGAGAGAAGGGAATAAGAATTTGAATGAATAGAGAAAATAGGAAAAAGACAGACAGGCAGGCAGACAGACAGATAGACAGATAGGCAGGCAGACAGACAGACAGACAGACAGACAGGTGGACAAAGCAGACAGACAGATACACTGAGAGAGACGGGCTAACAAATTGAGAAAGATGGTCAGACAGACAGAGACAGACAGAGACAAATGGACAGCCAACGAGATAGACAGACAGGTAACAAAGAAGAAATACAGACAGATAGACCACAGAACTATAATTATGAACAATCAAATTGAGAGACTGACAGACAGATAAATCTACCTTGGTGGGCACGCCCATGTCATCCACGCGCAGGGGCGGATCCTTCAGGGCAACAGGCCATAACTTGAAGAGGTGTGAGCTACACATGCCATCCTTCCTGTAAAGGTCGGCTCCCCGCAAGGCGTGCACTGGGGTGAGTTCGCACAGTGAGTAGTTAAACTTGATACAGTGAGGGCGCGTGGCCGGGGTGAAAAGGTCACAATCAAAGCCGTGCCTGGCCACGTGATGGTCGGTGACATTGCTGAACTGTCTCAAAGTGCCAACCGCTGCAAGTAAACAACACAACACAAACACAGAGGTTCTAACATTCATCTTGAAAACATGTCCGTTTTACAGCTGTTACTTTGCAAATGAGATATTTCGAGATTGGTCACATGACCGAGGAAACATCGTTCACATATGGCTTTGTTTATATGGTGTGACATGTCTGAAAGCTTATCATGTTGTCTGCCATGTGCAGAGCATGTACACAAATCAACGTGTGAGGGAAAACCCTCAGTCATGTGACTTTTCTCGAAATACGTCAATTTAATAATTCTACTTCCGTTGTCACACCAAAGACACTGTACAGTTAAGACAGGAAACTGGGCAAAGTATGCTTTTACCACCACATGCAGCGCCCTCAGGCGTCGAGAGTGTACAGTCTGTAAACAAACAATGGCGGCAATCATGAAATCAAGAAGAGGACGGCAGTGGTGTTCAGGTATTGATTACATAAAGTCAAGAACCATGGTATGTCATTTTCTCGTTTTCCACAAAAGATCCAGAAATGCGTGACTGTACAGGCATTTTTTTTAGTGATAGGAAGAAGAAACTGTCCCCGTCTTATCGATATACCTTACGTTCTATATACGTCTTTCAACCTCCTGATGGAGGTTATCTCGACAGTTATCGGTATAGTGTCTTTGTTCACATTTCATCTGTGAAAGAAATAATTTATCATTGCTATTTATGCATGTTGCCTTTCTTCACCCTGAAAAAGTAGGAATATCCCAGTTGTTGTATGTCCGTCCACAGTCTGGTAAGAATTTTTTTTTTTTTTTTTTTGAGATTAGAAATTTGGAATTTGGAAATTTGCCCAGACACCGCCGTCTCCGCCTACTCTTCATGCCATGCTGACCTGCCAAGGCTTCTTTTCAACGCGTACAACGTACACACGTGACCTCCCAAATATCTTCGCCCTTGTCTCAGAAGCCAACCTACCCAAGAGGTCAGGTGGCCGTTAAAGCCACGGATAAACAAACAGGCTGATAGACAGGTTGAAATCAGACAGACAGACAGACAGACAGATAACATATTCCAAATCCTTTCCATCTCCGGTAAGATTCGAACCGGACATGTTATGTTTTCGCCGAGGAGAAGACGCGCACATCCTCTTTCCACCTCCCCCAACCCCTCCCCCCCCCCCCCCCTCCATTGCCAAAACAAAGAAAGACAGAGAGTAACAATGGAGCAAGCAGGGACAAATACCACAGGACAAACAATCAGCTACCAGCTGACAGCACAGTCTGCAACCCCACCCCCCCCCCCCTCTCCCTTCCCCGCACACAGACACAGTAACACACAGACCCACTCACATATACATGCACACACACACACACATGCACACACACACACGCTCACACACACATACATACACACACATACATACACACATATACACATGCATGCACACACACACACATACACACATACACTCACACACACACTCACACACACACATACATGCACACACACTCATACACTCACATACACACTCACACACACACATACATAGCCTACATGCACACAAACATACACATACATGCACACACACACACGTACACACATACACTCAAACACACACTCACACACACACATACATGCACACACACAAGTCAGCCTGAGAGGAGCAAGTCAGACATACCATGTCTACTTTTTGTTCTTTTCAGTGACTGGTATACAGCTGACATATTAGTAGGCCTATCAATTTGCTGTGGCTGTGATCTCGATACTTGACCGGCGCTACCACAACAATGTGAATATCAAACAGACGGAGCAAAAAAGTGAAGGTTTACTCGCCAGTATGTGAGGATAATTGTAGTTGGTAATCAAAATCAAGAGGTACAAGCGCAGATGTTCTAGCATTTGTCGTCATTTCATTGAAATTTCACAAACAAAATTGCTTTTCAGAAGTTTCCCTGCTCGGAAAGGGAAGACGGGATGTTATTGTGTTGTTTCTGATTTTTCGCAGTTAGGGGAATTACGATTAAAACTTTTCAATGAATCTGGTCTGATTTTCAGTTTATTGGCTACTGTAAGATTGGGTGGGTGGGTGGGGGGAGGGGGGAAGCAGGATAAAGTAGCGGGATTGAGACAGGGTCGAAATAGAGGAAAGGTAGAGTTCTGACTTGGTAGCTGCTGTTTTCTTTTTACGCTATGGTCAATGTTCTACTCTACAGCGGACTGTTTTTACTGAGGCCATGAGATTAACACGACGTCAGGTCCGCCTCTGCTCACACCTGTAAGATCGTCAACATAAACATATTCTGAAATGTTGTAAATATCCGACAGTCCAAACCTCATCTTTACATATTATTATAATTAAACCATATTTGGATAGATTTTCTGTACAAATTTTGATCCTCCAAGTTATAGACACGTCCTTGGGTATATCTTTAAACTCATAAATGTATCCATCTGTGCTGGGCAAAATATAGCCATGATCGTGCTGATGCGCCGATAAATACCAACACAAACAAACAAACAAGGAGGCAAACAAACAGAAATGAGATCTACGATGACAATAAGGCGATGACGTAAGCAGTATACAATGACGACATCAACCACAGATCACTTCAAGTTGTGTGACGTAATATCACAATAGAAACCTGGCCAGACTCTATTGAATGACGTCACGGTAAACTTCTCCGGACAGGTAACCGTTCCTGAGATCCTCCAAATTCTTACTAACTAAACACCGGAGTATCTTACCGTGTTTGGTACAAAATAGCCGTAATCGTGCTGATGTGCCGTTAAACCCCAACACAAACAAACAAACTACCCGAGGAGACCACGTGACTAAGACCACCTCGAGCCCCAGGTAATACGTAACCCGTGACGGGAGAACAGAGCTCAGACTGGCAGTGAACAGAACAGAAATTCTCTCACACAACAAAGCCTTTTGTGTCCCGCTGATTCCCCGAGAAGGCTAAGACGTTGATTACATCACAAGATTTATCCGTTACTTTTCCTGTGAGTGAAGCCGAGCGCTGTTCCTCTGAGACCCTGTGAAAATAGATCAACTTCTTCAACGTGTGTAACGTACAATAGAAATTCTGAAATATCTCCGCTCGAATCAGAGAAGGCTAGACATCAGGCTACCCTTGGGGAATCCTGAACCGCTGAAAACAAACAAAACACAACCGGTTCTGAACTTCCCCACCCTGTAGGTAGGATTCGAACCGGCGACACTTTCATGGAGACCCAGCCGTCTAGCCTCTCGACCACATCAAAAGTCGCCTGTGAGCTGTGAGAATGTCGTAAAAGAACAGTTTAAAACACATAGGAAACAAACGAGAATCTCTACAAATTGGACACATCACAGCTAAATTCTCGACTTTAGTGGCGCCATCTTGTTTTCTCTAACTCGGACGTTGAACTGCTATAATTAGTATTCAGTGTAACTGCCAGTCATATTCTTAGACGTGAAAAAAAGTTCCGGACGCAGCTCAGGCAGACAGACCAGCATCTGCCAAAATATCAACAAAACTCCCACTTACAATATCTGTTTCCAGTCTAATTTCTGTGTCTTAGCACGTGATGAGAAGCTAGTAGATATACTGCAGTATTACAGTAACGCGTAACATGCCCAAATGAACAAATCTGCGTTACGCACTGATAAGAAAGAGACAGTTAAATGAAAACATTAATTTTATCTCACAGAAGATAAGGATTCGGCGGAGGGGAGGGGGGAGAGGGGTAAATAACAAGTCCTATGTACTCTGGACAATTGTGTATGGGTAGGCAGTAATCAGTAATCCCGTGACGTCCCAGGTATGGGAGTGGGTCACGTCTTGCTGGCCAAAGGGTTAACTGAAATTTCATGGCGGGAAGTTTCTGAGACGTCATATCTCACCTTGGATTTTGTCACGGGGGTGTCAGGTTACAGACTTGGGATCTTCCAGTCTGGTCCAGTGTTAGGTTTATTGTCTGTGTGCATAGTGTGTGTGTGTGTGTGTGTGTGTGTGTTTAACGACACATCAGCACAATCACGGCTATGTTGTGTCAAACACAGTAAGATACGTTTACACGTCAAGAAGAAGAGAGGAAAGAGAGCGGGATAGAAGACAGGAGCAAAGAGAGAGATAAGAGATGATTTTGTAACCCCTGGAATGTTGAGGATGTCATGCAGTGGAAGAAACCCCACCTGTGGCGAGCTTTCACGGCCTGCAGGTGTTATTTTTCTTAAGCCTTTCAATCCTAAGAGATAGGATTATCTCGGCTTTTTAGAAGTTGTTAATTTTTGCTGAGCAATTTTGTGGGTAGAAATTTGGAATTTGGAAATTTTGCCCCCACAGCGGCACTCAGGCCTACTCTTCCATCGATTTT
>JBCAUA010264954.1:0-20071 GCA_038406235.1 Peronia verruculata | reverse complement strand
TTCCCAGGAGACAGGGCCCAACCTGAGGAAAAACCGAAATTGGACTCTTTTACCCCCCCCCCCCCCCCCCCACTTGGTTTCCTGCCTCCTCTCCGTCTTTCGTTCTTCAGCTCCCGTTCTACGTCAGTATTGCCATTTCTATCTCTGTCCGTCACTAATGGCCGCTAGGGTGACAAAATCATTTCCTCTGATCTCTCCGATGTCCGCACTCGCCTCACCCCGTCAACACCACCCGAGGGGAGAATGCCACTGTGTCTTGCTGGACTAGAAGCTTGATCTATTCTGTCTCTATGGGCATTTGACCAAACGCCGTTTTCATTATAACTGTATTATTATCCCTCTCATACAACTCTGATTTTCCAGAAAATTCAAACACAGTTTTGTTGCGTCATCTGATTTCAGAGACCTCATTTTGCTCACGTGTTAGCGGAAGATCACGAAATTGAATATTTTCAGGAAACAGTTTTTTGTTTGTTTTATTACTATTATTATTTTAAATTTCATTTATTTATTATTTCTTAGTTTGTTGTTGTTGTTGTTGCTTTTTTTATGATTTTTTTTCCGACGAAGCATGATAATGACGTTTTGTCAAAATGCAATAGCAAAGGCCTAATCCACATAATTCATGGCACACTTTTACATAACATAACGCCTTTTCCTTCAAAATTTTTGTTTCGTCAAAATCGAAATTTCGTTTTCGTTAAGATCTCTCGTTCAATACATTATTGTGAAGAAATTCCAGTCTTTGGAAAATTAAACCGATAGAGAATATTGTCGTTTTCGATTGAAGATGCGCTGGGGCAGCGATCTTCAGGCAGTTGAACGGCCTGAAAGTGTCTTAACTGTAACTATTGAGAGAAGTTGAATCTATTGAATCTATCTTCAAGTAGATGAAAAACAGTAACTTTTAAACTCTGATTAAAAGGGCATTTGGTTAAAAATACGTAAGAAATTCTCCCTTCCCCATCCACAGACACTTCCTTTAGTCTGGTTTATGTTTTTGCCTTGCTTTTCCATTTGAATGAAAGCACCTTTTTGTACAGTCGGTCCGGACGGGCAGTCGGTCTGACTGTCGGTCGTGGTCCAGCAGAGATCAGGGATGCTGTCACATAGGAATGCAGGAAACACATGTCTGTAGTTTACCCCCCCCCCCCCACACACACACACCCTCGGGCCAAACTCTGCTCCTCCCCTCTCTCACTTTTTTTCTCCTTGACTGACCGGCGACAAAGCTTGACCGGCAATGACCCAACGTGGACGACCTTATACTGGGACAGAAAACAAATGGCAGGGAACAGAAGACCCATTGTAATTATTTGTCTTCTATTTATTTGTTTGTTTCTTTGTGTTTTTGTCTTGCGTACGTACATGGTGGGTGGTGAACGTATTCTTATGTCACCTGGTAGCCTGTTCGTGAATAAATTTAATACTGGAAAGATTAGTTACTGTCTAAGGGCATGTTGTTGTTGTTGTCATCATTCTCGTTCTGTCCAGTGTAAATATGTTTATATAACACATATTACGTGCATGTATTTTAAACAAGAAAAATGTTCATACGGGACGGCAATAGAAACATTCACAAATTTTCAGACATTATAAGTCACTTTTCAATTTTGTTTTTCTTTTCTGTTTTTGTTCTCTCCATCCTTTTTTCTTTTTTTTTTTTTTTTTCACATAATGCCATTTCATTTTATTTTACATTTTCGATTCATCCATTAACACTGTGTAGATCGCTGAACTTGATGGCCATCAAGTTTAAACCAAGTTCAGATTTCAATCACAAATTTCATTTTAGATATAGTGTTTCTCTTTCTATGCTTAAATTGTTCACACTTTTTATTTCATCATTATTATTTTTTATGTTTCTCTTTCTTTTGAGTCCGAACCTTTGAAGTCCCGCCCTCATCAGTCAATCCTATGGCTGTGAGTTGGTATTTAAGTTGAGATGTTTTTCACTGGGTGAGTTTTAAACCATTTTATTATTTTTCGTTCAATTGTCATGTCCATGCTAAAACTTAAGCGTGTTTCTGCTTATTATACCGAGAAGGAACGATTTTAGTGACGAACATGTCGGTAATGTCATAATATAGGGGCGTGCTAATACTAATACATCTATGGTAATCTATGATGTTTTGAATAACATTGCTCCAGTCCTCCCTTTATTATACTTATGTTCACACTGAAATATAATGTCTCTTTTCTATCTTCCACAACGAATAGACAATAATTCTAGAGAGAACTATTTGTAATTCAGTGTGGTTGTGATAATCTAGGAAGCAAAAGCTTTTCCCATATATCTCCATTCTTCACACTTCTTATCTTAACACTAAAATTTAATGTCTCTTTGCTTGGCTGACCTTTCAACCCTCGAACGATTGTAATCTCGGAAAAAAAATTCTTTATAGCACAAAGTGTTTTTACTAATCTAGGAATGTCTGGATGTATTTCATACTTTACTACAATCCTCCAAATTTTGTTATATTCACACCACAATTTTGCGTGATTCTGCTGTCATTTATATCGAGAAAAGAAAGGTATTTCCTAGACAATTCTATTTAGTGCAGATTGTTTCAGTTATCTATGTGGCTGACATTATACATTTTGTTGCGATCTGCCATTTTGTTCTGAAAGTTAATATATCTTTGATGCCTTATACACCAAAACGGGAAGATAATCCCGGGAAAATTCTGTATAATACATTTACATTTATTAGTGATGATCAACATTGAAATATACTGTGTTTTTTTAGGAAGTGAGAGCGTTTCATACATTCTTATTATCTATTGTTTACCCTCTTTTATTCTTGTCCCTAATATGACAGTTTATTTAGACAACCCCCGGAACTGACGCGGGATCTGCTGATCTGAATGAACTCGTCATAAGGGTCAAGCTAATCGCAGCCAGGCGTCAAGTCACTCTCCCCTGCCCGCCCGCCATTCTTCTCGGAGATTCCCGAGCAGTCACCCCCCCTGTACTGGACCTTCAAAGTCAAATAAGAGACGATATCTCTTGGCACTCATCCTTCTCTTGCTAGGCTACATGATCGGTAATTGAGATAACGACACGCCGAGGCAACATTCGCTTATTAATACGGCTTGGGGAGGTGTCACTCAAAAGTTGCTATCAGTTAGGACGATCGGTGAGTCCTACGCCTCGGTTAAAAAAAAAAACGGCACGCCACCGAAAGTAACGCGAGGCATGGAGAACTCTATGATCAAGCGGTAGTCCGACCACATTTCGCTAAAATCCTGAGGGTTCCAATCTCAGAAAGAAAGAGACAGAGGAGTGGGAGCAACGCACACAGAATTCCTTGTGGTTTAATAGTGTCACGGTTACTTTTATAGAAGTCCTGACTTTTAGCTTTCGTTGGTAACACTGGCAATACACACAAGCACGTCCATGGATGTACCAGGAAGACGTCACTTTTATTCAAACAGGAGAATTCTTCGTAGTCTATAAAACAAAAAACAAAAAAAACAAAAAAAAAATCAGTAGTGTCTAGAAACCCTTTACCCAGGCAAATCATGATAAAATTTATATAAATAATATGTGCTTTACAAATGTTTCTATGCTCAAGCAATAATGCTGAGATGATTTTGAAATTGAAACAATAGTGTCAAGTAAACAGACATACAAGAAAAAAAAAATGTACTCGATGGTTAACCTTTGTTCTCGCCACCTCTAAAGCATTTTTTTTTTTTTTTGAATTGAGATGAAGACGATCTTCAAACAATATGTTTAAGGCTTGTTTAGAATAAGTATCATGACAGAAACATAATATTTAACAAATGTTTGCCAATGTTTGTGTGGTGGGGGAGTGAGAGGGACGAGAATTTTTGCTGTCTTCCCTGTAGGTAAAAAAAATAAGAAATTAATAATATAAACAAGACAACGCAAAAACAAGGTGTAAATATAAGGTACACAAGGATGACAGATCTAAATGCACATCTCTTTGATCTGTCTACTTACATCTCTTAAGTAGTTATCGTTCGTGCCTCTTCATCCATTTTGTTTTGCACAATACATAGATCAGAATACAAGACGCTGACTGACACCAGTTATCCTCAAAGTTATCTTGAAGAATGGAATAATTGATGACTATCATAATACAACACGAAACGTCACTTCATACTGGCATATATCTGCAATTCATGAGCCGGGGGAACCTATTGTCTGGGTAAGCCCCTCATCACGCCAATCTTAATATGGCATTTTGTACAATAGTATCACCAGTGACAGGAATATCGTATCATGTCCTTGGCTCTGACGAAAAATACCGACAGTGTTAATATCCTGAGAAAGAACACCACATAGATCTAGATTTCATCGAGCGTTATCTTTAACTTAACTGGCGTTGTAGGCTGTCTTGAAATAGCGCTTAAAATGTCAGCGAAAATGCCCGAGCATCCTTACTTTCTCGATGATATGTTATTCATGGTTAAGAATTGACAACCAAATACGAAATGGTCCAGCTGACGTTTTTTTTTTTTTTTTTGCAAGGATCTGTGATTGATTTGAAAAATAATTTACATTCAAAGTGTGATGAGCGTGTCTTTGAGCTACCCCTGACATTTAAAGGATTAAAATGCAAGAAGAATTACTTTCATTGAATTATAGAAAGAAGTATTATACGAAAAGTATTTAAATCTGAATTTGACTCATTTTGGCATAGCCAGTCTTCTTGCAGAACATGAGTACACCGCCCATAAAATAAGTCTTCTTCTTCTTCACTATGTCCTTACGATTTATTAGAAATGTCCCGAGGTAGTAAATAATCTGACGTGGCACAATTTATCCCAAGGCAGCACTGACATGTTGACATTGCACCAAGCAAAGTACTGATATTGTTCAAGTTAGATACTTATTCCTGCCTGATATTTAAATATGTAGCCTTTCTCGCATTTTTCTCCTTTTCACCAGAGAAATCAGTTCATCTTAATCTCCAGATTAAAAAAAAAAAAAAAAGGCACACTAGCGAAAACAACAACGGAATATGGAATAAGTGAGTGATTCACCGGCGTAAAGCTAGAGACAGCCAGACAAAACTAACACATCAAATAATAATAATAATAATAAAGATGAGAAACAAAACGAATGTTCGCTTTCAGCTTTATACAACAGAAACACGATCATTATTCCTTTGCATGGCGTCATTTTGATATTACAGAACTACAGAGATATTGCCATATATGCAGCAACAAACACAATTATGTCACAAAGTGATTTCAAGGATAACGATTGGACCGCGTGCTGCTAGCACGCTAGCCATTGCTATTTTAGTGCTCACAGGATATTTTTCTTTTTCCCACCACGCTTTGTTTCGACAAATCATATCGTTACTTTGCGGAACTGGGGAACATTCTTGCCGGTCATAATGACACAGCGAGCCATATTTCTCAACAGCAACCAGATTGTCTGTGGGCACACAGTCACTAAAAACACCAACAAAATGTATCATTAAAACGCTACTACTACACCGGAATGTCTAATTCTGCCCAGACGCCCTAATCTGGATCTCCTGGGTCGCGGCCCGCTATCTCTAAGGTACACAAGGATGACAGATCTAAAAGCGCATCTCTTTGATCTGCCTATTTACATTTCTTAAGTAGTTATCTTTCGTCACCTCTTTCAATAGCGGAGCAAAAACAGCATTGATATACTCTTGAAACGCCATTACTTTTTCTCACTCTCTATCGTTCTCTTCTTGTCTGAGCCTTTGAATCGGCAGAAAAATCAGATCTAGCGATTCCATAGCGACGTCGTATGTGTGAAGTTCAGAGAGAGGGAGGAGCATGTAAAATGTGAAAGAGCAATGCAGTGGGTTTCAGACTGGGCTAGGATAATGTCAGATAGACTCCACCACATCTCTTATAATCTTGATAACTAGCCTAGGTCTGTTGTAAACCAACTTGAGCAGCATCCAGAGAATGCGCACCACATTACTTCACGAAAACGTTTCATGTCAAACGCGTAGCTATGTCTTCATTACCCGTATCGTCTTCTCGGTGTGCTATATATATAGTTAGAGTTATAAAATCATTTTAATACACTTTCATGATGGAGTGCAGAGATGGAATATTATTCTAAGAGTTATCGAGTATTATCTAAGAGTTAAGAGTATTTGGGTAAACTGTTTTGGTAATGCTAGTAACAGAAATACAAGTTATATTTTTCTGTGGTTTGCTCTTGTGGAGGAAAAGAAAAAGAGCTTTCTCGGAGGGAGAGACAGAATAAAGTGTTAAGGCATGTTAAAAATGCATAATCGACTTTTAAAATGTAGTTTTCGCAAGGAAAACAGTGAAATTGATATAAAAACAAAGGACAAACTAGAATACACATTCACGATTGTCGCTGAAGATACAGTGGTTTGTTACAAATTAACAATACATAGGCCAACGGTGAAGGAAACAAAAAAGCTTGACTTTCAAATCAATAACGCAACAATTCAAGTGTCAGAAAGATAAAGTGACACTTGAATTGCGTTTAACAGCAACTGAACAGAACTGCCGATTCGGCTAAGAGTACTTATATTGTGTGTCGGAGATGGCGAAGTGTTCAAACATTGTATATTGTCAAGCAAAGTCACGTAATTGATATTCAGTTTGCTACAGCTCCCTTATTCTCTTCAGACGGATATTCCTACAAATATTTTACATAAGAACAGGAATTTTGATGACATATTTAATGAATCCTCGCTATACAAAAATATGGCCATGATTTTTATTTTTTATTTGTTTTCTTTTTAAATATTTTTTAAAAACATTATTATTATTATTAATGAAGACGAAGAAGGAGAAAAAGAGCGTTGGCTATGATGAAACATCAACAATAAAAACACGAGAGTTCTGAGAATTTCGATCTCAGATATTACGTCACTTTTTTCTTGAAATAAGTCATTCGTGAAAGCTCTTCCTGTATGTGGTGGGGGGGGGGGGGGGGGCGAACCGGGTCATGTCCTAACAAAAAAGAAAGAAAGAAAGAAAAAGACCCGCACATATACTTTTATAATATTATATTCACGTTGTGACCGCTCGGAAAGTCCCTATGCCCATTTCAGTTTGAAAACCCATGGTATAGCATGAATCCACGGTTTATCATAGGCCCCTATCAGATGAATAGGAGGAAATATTTCATCTCTGGCCCCCATGCAGTGGGCTGGAAAATGGTTTCTGACTGTAGCTATGGAGGAACGCTGCTCCTCTGAACTCTAAGCTTGAATCCCATTCTACTCCGTGCTGATTCGCAATTATTCGTGAGGCATTTGATATCCCTCAACTATGTGACCGCGAAGGGGAGTGCAGATGGAAGGAATAGATGGAAAGAGAGGAGGAAGTAGAAATCGCTCCATAACTTCCTTTTCTATTCAATATTTCTTTTAATGTTTCTATTTTTCATCTCTTGATCTCTCCCTCCCCCCCCCCCCCCCCCCGCCTCTCTCTCTCTCTCTCTCTCTCTTTCTCTCTGTGCCTCGATCTTCCTCTCTTTATATATAAAAATGCATAAATGACAATAAATGATCTTAGATATCATAGTACAGTTCTCACCATCGATGCCAGGATAAATTGACTGAAAAACAAACGTTTGTAAACTTCTTTTCTTTTCTTCTTTTCTTCTTTCTTTCTTTCTTTCTCTCTTCCTTTCTGTTTTCTTTTTTTTTTTTTTTACATTTTGTTTCCACTATCTGAGATATTTTCAATGAGTATTTTGTATGAACTCGCTCTCTTTGACATAATTCTCTGCTGCTAGCCCTATCTCTATCTGTCCCCCGTCTGTCTAGTGTTTCTCCACTTTCTAGGTTTTCTCTCTGTCAGTCTCAGTTTCTTCTGTTTTCTTTTCTCTCTCTCCCCTTCTATTTGTCACTAACTGGGTTTTGGGTTTTCAAAAGAAGAAGTGTTTCCCCCCCCCCCCCCCCCCCGACGAATCCAGTTCCCACCCTCAGGAATCATTCGACTGAAAAATCTTCCTTTGCAAAGGTCCACACGGCACATTTTTTTTCAAAACATTTTCTCGTATGATTGTGTGTGTATGCTATCATAAACCCGTCCCCTGCCCGGTACCAACTATACTCTTGTCCCAGCCTGGCCCCTGCCACATTGAAGCCCAGTCGGCGCAGCACCACTAAAGTGACTTATGAGCGAGCGGTCGTGTATACATTCTGACTACATAATTGCCGTAAAATAACTTGACATACGATCTCACAGAGCGAGGTAAGAACCTAAGCTTTTTCAGCACTACCCTGCCAGTATTGTATAGCAATTCTATAACCCCTTTGCCTCTTCGGGGATTCGGCAGATACTGGGCCCGCCTCGAGTAACGCGGCCCTCCATTAATCATTGCTTTAATTTTCGTCGCGAATCCCCCCAATTAGACCTGTGCACTGCCTTACAAAGAGCCCCAATGGTGCTACAATTATAGGGCTCTATCCAACCCTCTCTCCTCCCCTCCCCCGCCCCCGACCCGGGCCCCTGTCTTTTCATTCTTCTATTTCTCTCCGGTTTCGGAAAGCTATGATTCTGACTGCAGTTTCCCGGCAAAAGGCCGTGAAAGTCAAAATCCCATTTTGATACAAAACACAAAGGAGCTGGCTCATCATCATTTAATCCAGAGCATTATGTCGAAAGCAGACAAATAAATAAAATGTCAAAGCAATGGAAGATTTATGCAAGTAAATGAAAATTAATGCAGATTTTTTTTTTTTCAAGATACCAAGGAGTTAAATTTGATCTAATTTGGTAAATCAGGTTTTCTACCGTAAAATGGCACATTTTGGCCAACGACCGCCATACCCTCAATGGCTGTGTTAAGATGTTGTTCCCATTCAGGTATCGTGTAGAACGACAACAAGAGAGATAGAGCTGTTGGGTGACAGGTCAGGTACCGGTACTTTTTAACCATCTCACTGCCGAGATCATGATAAGAAGAAAATGAGAGATTACTAGTTATACTTTAATTAAACTCGTTTGCCAGCACAACTTTACTTTGCTTGGATTAGAGAATGTCAGTGGCCATTGTTAGGTTATCCATTTTACATGTATGGAAGGTGAGAATATTGGTATGTTGACTAAGGCAGCAAAAGGGTTAAGTCGGAGGTGTTCAACATTCTTAGCCGTCGGGATCTCCTCGTAAATAAAATCTTTCTCCCGAGGGAAGTAGGCTGTACAGTTTTTCAATGGATCCATAAATTGTTGTGAACACAGATTTGTACCTTTTGGTACTTCATGTTTGCTTGTGTGCCTTTGTGGAATAATTATTATCCAACTGCAGTAAAAGCTGATACAAGAATACCACAACAAGTTCGCCAGCGACTGTGATAAGCGATTTATTGCTTACCATGTCAGATTAAGGAATAGTTGTATTGTCAACAAATCCTGACTGCCATTCCGGATTTTTAAAAAAATTATTATTATTATTATTATTTAATCATGATGCTAGATAAAATGACCATGGCATATTACGAGTAATCGGAATTAGCAGTTGGAATCTTGTTTTGTTAATTCAGTACTTCCATATCGTCTGCTATATCGTGAGCACATTTTGCCAAAACAGTTAACAACTGACTTGAGCCATTACATTATGAAATAGCCATGAATTATTGCAATCCCGGGGAAACTGATAGCCTTTTTTCTATCTGCTAAATGTCAATACATTCGTCCCGAACAGGCCATGAAATAGATCTAACATTTCAAGGAGTCATTCAAAGCAATACAAAAGATAACTTTCCGAATTTCTGCTAGGACTGAGAGGACGAAAACTCATCAAAAACATCAAGCTGAATTGAAGAACGCTAGAAAATCATTACAAGCATCTCTGAGAGCATACGGACACGAGATGGTGCCTGGTACACAATTTTTGCTACTGTTGTTGTTTGAAGAAGAGAAAAAGAATTGAATAATTAATTATATCTTTCTGAACGTTTTCTTTTACGTCATGGACATTTTTTTTTTTTTTTAGCTGATAAATTTTTAATTTGTTATGTCTGATACCCTTCTTTACACTCTCTTTTCCCCTTTCCTACCATGTTTCTATCGATCCTTGCTTCTCTCTATGTACCTCTGCCTTTCTCTCTTCTTCTATATCTTTGCCTTCTCTCTCACACCCTCTTCCTCTCCCCCACTCTCTCTCTCTCTTTATATCTCTCCCTCTGTTTCTCTCTCTTTTTCCCTCTCTCTCTCTCTCTCTCCCCCCCCCTCTCTCTCTCTCTCTCTTCCTCGTTCTTCTCCTTATTATTATTATTATTATTATCATCATTATTTTACATTTAGATTTCGCACATAGTGAGACCGTGTTGAAGTGACTTCTTCAGATAGGAGTGAACAATGAACTATCTATTATAGGTTTTTTGTTTGGTTGCTGTTTTTTGTTTTGTTTTGTTTTGTTTTGCTTTTTTGGTTGTTTCATAAGAAACAAAAATTAAAAGAAAAGAAACCAACAAACCCACAGTGAACCACCTACTTTTGTTTATGAAAGGAAAAAACAAAACAAAAACGCCGGACTCATGGAGAACGAACAGAGGTATGGAAAGCAGCGAATAAATAAATAGCAAAGAGGTTAAACAAATAAAAACAAACTTAAGAAGCAGTGGACATGCCTTTCAGGACGAAGAGACAGATAATAATGAGCGAAATGTACCAAGGTAGACAAGGAGGAGACAGTGCTGCGCCATCTGTCAATCTGTCGGACAAACAGTCAAGTGTGCGGGCAAATGGATGGCGACGCCACATGGACAGAAAGACAAACAGACTCACAGGATCATTAACCCTATCAGGGCCGTGTCTATCACGACTTTGAATCACCACAGGGGCCATTTCTAACTGTTACTATTTGCTTAGCGCAGTTTTCTATTCATCTGAAACACAAATTTAATGATCCGTGGGAATACTGGGATTTGACTGTCAATCTACATATCATTGGCATACAGAACAAATACAACACTGTGTGGGTTCTTCCAAATTGTCCTCTCGGTCAAAGGAATAACCACTTAGAGCTCATGACAGTTAACTTTAGACAACCTCAGAATCAAGACAGAACTTCACCATCAACGCAATAATATATTGGTCTGGGTTTAATCGGTACCATACTGCTTACGGATCCTTTAAAGCTGGAGAGGCGCATAATGTCTGTGGATTGCTCAACTCTGACCATTAACTCTAACCCTAATAATCCTAGCCCCAAACCCAAACCCTGATCTTAACCCTAACTCTAATCATGACTTACCGCTAATGAGCTTTAAAAAAAAAAAAAAGCAACAAACAAACATGACGCTGTTGTACGGTGCCATGTATTCAATTCCCTCTGTCTTGCCTATGGATCCGACAGTGTTAGGTGGTCTAAGCAGGGTGTTTGTGAATTCATCTCCTATCTAACACATTGTATAGCCTACATATTTCAAGGCTTTCGTCAATGACAGAGAGTGGATTTTAAACTCATGTGTTATTATAATAGGACGATTTAGCGAATAATGAACTAACTCACTAAGGAACCACTCATTCGGCTGCCTCTCCATGGACCGAACATGGGACATCAGATTCGAAAGAGTTAATTTAAAACAGATATTCTTAACTACGTGAGGTGCACTTTGTGAACACTGCCTTCGTCCTTTTTCTCTCCCTGTGCGGTTTAACCCATACAAAAACCCTGGGTCTTTAAAAGAAACAAATTATGACCTTATGCCGCTCTGTCAACACTGTCTAAAGCCAAACGGCGAGGTATGCCCAGGGCTTATTTGGTTTTCAAACCGAGGAAATGACAAGCCTTTGAGAAAAGGAAGCAAGCAATGGCGGGCAGTGCAGTTTGTGTTTGCTTGAATGCGAGTTGGTTCTGCCCTGTCTTCGGTCTATCCTGTGAAGTATTTCCAGTTGGTAGTGCACAGACACGGGGTAATACACGTTCTTTTCATTTCCAAGATTCTTCAGCAAAGCCAAGTAATCTTTCTGTCGAGGTACGGTACAAATTTTATGTGCCGCACTGGTTCATTTGACAATATCATTCTATCCTACGACCAGTAAGATGAACTTTTCCTACACCAAAAAAGTGAAGAAAAAAATAGATTTCAGTTACCATTGGCTTTCTACTAACAGGATAAACGAGTTTTGTCATGGTTCACTCATTATGTCATGGAGCTCAACCGTGTTCTACCAAGTTGCATATCTTATTTTTTTTTTTTTCCACATGGAAATGGGTGTGGGGAGGGTGGGTGTTGAGAGGGATGCAGGGGTCAGATGCGTTTTTACTTTTCAGTTTAAAACAGCTCATATTTGGCCACAATTATTTTGACACTTTATCGTTTGATCTTGTTTGATTATGCACATGTAGAACACAAAAAGTGGGGATTTGCAATTTGAGCGAAGTTTCGTAGATGCTCCTATTCAAGAGAGAGATAAATAGGGCATGCATGGTTAACACTGAATTTACAACCGTTTGTCAAAACATCAGGAAACTGTACACATGGATGGAGTTTCAAGTGGAGGAAATTTTATACAAAAATCTGCGTATGAATATAAGAAGGGTTCAACGAAAGATATACCTAGGTTACAATGCAAGGGATTTTGATTAAATCCTGAATAATTTTGTTATTGCTCTTAACTGAGAGTTCAGGCATGGTTAATAGGACATTCAATAAAACAAGACCGACCTCTAAAACCCCTGGCCAAACTAACTGAAACGAATCATCAGGAATTCAGAGTACGGTCATAACTTGTTTACTGGCATTGTCTCTTGTTATACATTTAACGACATAATAGGGCTGAGGGAGACGTGCTTTGTGTGTGTGTGTGTGTGCGTGTTGGGGTTTAACGACATATCAGCACGATGACAGCCATATTGTGTCAAGCACGGTAAGATACGTTACACGTCAAGAAAAGGGCGCTACTATAATGACTGGACGATACACTCATGAAACATTATTGTTGTTATTGTTTTATTCCATGTCTATTCCTTTACTTGGTCTATTCAATGATAAATTAATCATAAACAACAGATCCGTAAACTAGGTTGCTTTTTTTTTTTTTTTTACCGTTCGTGTCTCACATACAACTGGAGAAATGTCAAAATGTCCTATGCCTCCTCTTTCTGCCTGGATGATAAATTGATCAGGAAGTAAACTGTATAACATTAATAAATTGACGGGTCCGTAACCTCTGCTTGTTGCACAGTCGTATTTTTCTTCTTTGCTATCTCATCGCAAATTTGATGTCAGAAATTGAACAGTGCAGACTGAACTAAGCTAAAACAATCCTTTGTGTCTGCAGTTCCCAGCGATGAAAATGGCATCGACATACGCCGTATAGTGTGCAGAATAGAATTTATTGTTACGGTGAACAAAGGGATTCGTGTGGACAATTCTTCGTATTAACAACAGTTGTTTCCTAAACCTTTATGTCGCAACCACAATGCGATGTCAGGAACTGAACAGTGCACAAATTACAATTCGTCTTTGTCTGTCCCTGCGTTTTTCTTTTTTAACGATAAATCGATATGGACAGGGGCGTAAACAAAAGCTGAAGTTGTAAGGTTAGGACTACAATCGCCCTGCCGAGCCACTAATAGTTTCGAAAGCGATATAATGGACTCGTAAATGAGGCATGCGATAGGATGGTGCCGCTGTTATGCTATCAGACCCTCTCTGATTGGAGGCACGTTGAAAGTTAATGTCGATACTAGAATGGGACAGCCTGTGGAGACAACCGCTTGGCCGAAATCGCGTGCTGTGAACTAAATGATGGTACCTTCAGTGCACAACGACTGTGATGAAGTTACCTTACAGAGACAATGTCCATTATCACTGTCAAGTGATGTGGGGCCATCCATGACTGTACAATTCATTCTCAAGACTAAGCGTAGATGTTATTGCGATGTATGGGATGTGGCCACGCAGTGTTTCCATCTCCCACCCCTTGTCGTTTTATTTAATGATGAAGAGAAAACTACTCTCTGATCAGTTTCCTGCTACTTGTTGTTGTTGTTGTGGCTGTTGTTGTAGTTGTTGTTGTTGTCGTTGTTGTTGTTGTTGTTGTTGTTGTTGTTGTTGTTGTTTTCTTCTCCTTTTCTAAGGTTACACTGACTTTCTTATGATGTCCACTGACCTAAGATGCTAATCAATAAGACTGTTTATAAATGCGTAAAACATTCCAGTGTCAAATCTGTGAGAATCTGCAGTTCTTTTGCTCATTTGTCTGGGAATTAAATACATATTAACTGTTTATATAATGTAAAATTGTTTCTCATCAGTATGAGTTAAGCAGACCTATAATCACCGAAATGAGTTAGGACATTAGAACAAATGATATCATATCAGCTTACGGTTGTTATCATTCAGGCAGGTCTTACTAAACGCCCGTATTTACAAATGTACTCACCGTGTTAGGCACAATATAGCCGTTATCGTGCTGACGTGCCGTTAAACCCCAACATAAACAAACAAACAAACAAACAACAGACATGTAATACAAAAATACGACCCCGGCGGGGGCCCGGGGTTTATAAGTCGGTTCTCTGGTTCCACCTGCAGGCGGCGTAAGCCCGCCATCGGTGGGGTGTCTCCCATGGAGTGCCATCCTCGACATTCCAAGGGAAACATCTCTTCTCTCTCGTTTTGTTCGTGTTTTGTGTCCCGCTTTCTTTCCTTTCTTCTTCTTGACGTATAACCGTATTTTACCGTGCTTGATACAATTTAGCCGTAATCGTGCTGATGTGTCGTTAACCCCAACACAAACAAACAAACGAACACACAGTGGAGGAGGGGGACACTTTGTTAAGATAATGTGACTGTCTCTCTGCTCTACTAGCTGTCAGTATGCTGAGATGATCAAACTGAAGGGGAGGTCCTGAAAGTAACTGGTCAGCTTAAGTATTTGGACTAGATAAGACTAGGCTGGCATGTCATGTTCAATTTCAGCATTTGGACACCAAGAGGTCTCAATCTTTGTTTGCATTGTCTCGTAGACTACGGAATTCCAATTTCAAACAGACGCATTAGATAGAGACATCGGCAGACCGCTGGTGCCACTGGTGAGGTCAAGGCTTACTGAGTGGATGGGATTTTGTAATCAAAAAGCAAAATTAGATTTGTATTCTAACAATAAAGAGAAAGTTTGCAAAGTGGAGTTTGTAACAAACTTGTACGGACATTGCCCCGTTGGTAAGATTATTTTGATGATCTAAAATGGCGGTTTGGTTGACTTCATATATTGTATTGGGCGATGACCTTAGGATAAGTAATGCATGACATGCTCAATAAAAAAAACAAAAAAAAAAATGCAACACACAGCCAATAGCAAGCACGGCGGAATATTGTTTAAATTGACGTTACTTGAACGGCCAATCTGACAACTGACTGACTGGTTGGCTGATTTATTGATTGATTTGTTGATTGATTGGTTGATTTGTTGATTGATCGGTTGGTTGGTTGGTTGGTTGGTTGGTTGGTTGGTTGGTTGGTCGCTTGCTTGCTTGGTTGACTGAGTGATTGGTTGATCTCTTTTTTGTTTGTTTTCTGTTGTGTCTCCTTCGTTGATTGCGACATTGCTAATCAGATGTTATGTAGATTGTAATGTTGGGGGGGGGGGGGGAGACTTGCTAATTTTGGATCGGTTGGTTATAGATTATTTGTTGGTTTCGTTCATGAATCGATTAACAGGTCCATAGATTTCTTTGTGAAGATCACATACTTCCTTGATCACCAGTACTTTATAATTCTATCGTTCCCATTCTCAAACACTTGTCCTGTCGCAAAAACTACACCCTTCCCATACAAACACACATTGTGATAATGTATTCCTTCTGAGATCTTCGTGCTATAAAAGTATAAAAGGAAATCGAAATAAATTTTAATCCCTCTAAATCCTGACAACCCTCGACGAGTTTTACAATCCTCTTTGAGAAGTTCCGGATTTATCAGTTTTCGTTAGTCGGGCCTATGGAGGATTTCAACTTTGATCATATTGCCCTAACACTTCAGTTCTAACCCCTGACGCCCCCTGCCACGGCTGATATCGAGTATGGCAAACATTTTGACGTAAGTATGGCGGGCAAACGAAACTGGGTATTTTAAAATTGCCGGTCTCTAGTTCGGTAGTCTGGGAGTCACGAAACAAATAATACTTTTACTGAGGAATTTAAAACGAAGTTGGTAGTGAGGATTCTAGCTATCACAAGACAACGACCTGCTTTTCCTTCGGTCTGAACAAACGTTGAGAAATTGAAAACTAATCCATAGTATCACATAATGTCATGGATGTCAAGATAATTAACCAGTAAAATGCGACGATAGGAGGAAACAGGGTGAGGATGAGAGAAAGAAGTTTCTAATACAACAGCAAAAATCTTTCTTTCGCTTTTCATTAAATTTGTTTCTTTCCTTTGTCTTTACCTTTTACAGTCCAATGTGCCATATATTGTATACAGAAAGTTACGCTTCATGACACGTAGATGAAATGGAAACATTATGCCCTCCATTGAGAAATAATCACAGACGAAGAATATGCCAATCTTCACAACTGGTTTCACTGAAGCTGGATTGAAATCCAACAGTGATCCTTTCCTTTTCAAAACCATGACCGACTCTAGAGAACTGATCGTTTATTGGGGTGAACACTGCGGATTTTTAAAATCTTCTAAGCTGTAGGCATATTGCTAGATCGATCATGAAACAAACAAACAAAAAATGGGACTGCAGTCAGTATCCATCAAAATGGTATCTCTTCTCTGTCCTCAAGTTTGATACAGCATCTATTCAATACTGATCAGAAATCTGACTTGGATACGGGCTGCTTACGACTGTGTGAGCAATGTATGTCAATGTTTTGGACAGCCCACGTCTATAGGAGGTCTATTAGAATAAGAACTTCAGTCATCGGTTTTACTGGCATACATAAACACTCCAGTGTGCAAAAAATACTTCAGCATGCTAAGAAAAATAGTGACACGTTTTTACAGTTCGGATTTCCCTATAAGTGCAAAATACAACCTGATAATGCAAAAGAATAAACAAACAATGCCGAGACAAGAGACCGGTTCTGGATTGCAAAACAAACAGACTGAATAATCCAAAAGTTGAAATTCCCTACTCCAAATGGTCTGCGCTTTGACAAATCGTCGCCTTTCTCTTGCCAAGACGTTATCTCATCACCTGTCAGGACAGTACACGGGGGCTTTTACAAAAGACCGTTTATGTCACTTTTTTAAACTACGCCCCCCATCCATTCAAATACAAATGGCACAATCTTAAAAGACCAACCTATTGCATTTTCTAAAATAATTGTATTTATTCATTTAGGTCTATTCATTAAAGGAGAGATCGTCAATAAAAGTTGCAGTTTCATTGATACACCATTTTCTGAGGGGGGGGGGGCGTTCTATCAAAGTAGATTAGAATGGTTTCTCGTATTTCTATCCTATGTATGAATATCTTGTGTTGCACAGACGGTTCCTTCCCCCCCTCTCTCTCTCTCTCTCTCTCTCTCTCTCTCTCTCTCTCTCTCTCTCTCACCTCCAACCCTCTCACATATCTCATTACCCCCTTATTTATTCTTTTTCCTTAACGTCGCAAGCTTTAAAATCACCCAGTCATTGTTGAAAAGATGACTTGAATGCGCAGGGTTTCACAGATTTTCAGTTTCACTGGCAAAGTCAGAACTGTCCCGACGGCAGCGACCTAACCTGCTGGGAATGTCAAGGGTCAACAGAGCCATTCAGTTTTCCTTTTTTGTCAGCCAAATTACTTCCCTTTGGTGGGCATGCGAGATTGAAACAATCTTTGTATAGACCGAAAAAGTGTCACTTTAAAATCTCTCTATTTAAAACGTGTTGACCATAAACCAGTGAAAAAAAAAATTTAAACAAAATCATTACATTATAATATCCATGTAAATTCCGTGATGATACTAAGGAGAAATGAAATACTATCAACGATTACGGCGATACAGAAACCAAAAACAATCTTTTAGCTCACATATCTCAGGCTGAATTTTCTGTAATTGTCGTGTTGTGCTTTCTTTTTTCAAGTAATCGCATTTGGGCAATAGCCATTTCATGTGGAATTGCTCAAAGCGTAATGCGATTATAGACTGATATGCGTATATGTATATGTATTCATGTGTGTGTGTGTGTGTGTGTGTGTGCATTCGTGTTTCTTTGTTCTTCCTTTATGTCTTTCCCTTTGAAAATCATTTTATTGTCATTAAGGGAATATAATCTCATTTCGCTCGCTAGACTTTTATGATGACACGAGTCTAAAAAAATGTTCGCTACAGCAAATCTGGAGATTTGCAGGAATCAGCATGTGTCAGTCATCCATATGGGATGCCAAAGCGAAAATTGAATTACTCTTCGCTTTGATGCACTCGAGAACTCACAGTCAGAACTAATAAGCTCGGCGCTTAACTAACCTGACTGAAAGAGAACCTTCCTATCAGAAAGAATTCAATCGGTTTATTCATTTTTTTCCTTGCTGTCATTTGAATGTATGGGTTGTCCCACGGAAATTCTTGCAGACATGCTGTTCATCTATAGCGAGCTACGGTGACCATGTGGTATTGTCCATGCCTTGTTGTTGTTGTTGTTATGCTGTTGTTGTTGTTGTTCATGTTGTTGTTGCTGTTGTTGTTCTGGTTGCTGCTACTGTTGTTATTGTTGTTGTTGTTGTTGTTCTTGTTGTTGTTCTTATTGTTGTTCTTGTTGTTCTTGCTCTTGTTGTTCTTGTTCTTGTTTTTGTTGTTGTTCTTGTTTTAGTTGTTGTTTCTTGTTATTTCTCTTGACCGCAGTGATTATACCGCCTGTTGGTCACACGGGACCCTTTAACGCCTTAAAGAATTCACCATTTGGCCTGAACTATGCGTGTTTCTTCTGTTAATCTCTATTGTTCTGGCGACATGGTGAAGCCAATGGATCCTTTCCTAAAGTCCTTATTCACCAGTCTGCAACTTTATGACTGGATTACCATCATGGCAACGTCGGGTTCCCAAAAACTGCTTCCTTGCCTTCTTGGCCATTAGATATATTTTTTAATCAGACTGTCTCCGATGACAGATGCTCAATCCAGATCAGGTTTAATACAACGGAAGAGCTGCTTGAGGATGCGGATTGTGCCCCAGACTCATTGATTCAAGGCTGTCCTCTCTCATATGGCTGGATCTTCGGAAGTCCCCGAGGGCGGGAGGAAATGCTTCAACCATACTGGACTTGCGCTGGCTAAGATGGACTATTGGCATCATTTTCTATAATTGTTAGTTGTAATTCTACAGATGGGACGGATTTAGAAGGCTGAACTTTGGATTGATCAGGCGCAGTCATGTCTTGTAATTGTCATTGATCATTTTAAGAATGGGAGAGGTACTATGGAAAAAGCGTCGTAATAGACGTGGATTCCCATTGACTACGATCAACGATATCCATCATGTCTTATAATTCTCAGTTGCAGTTTTGATGATCGGCACTGTACTTGGGACACTTGGATATAAAAAAAATGTAGCTGGCTTCAACTGGGTAAGACCAACGGCTCAGATCATTTGATATAATAGTCAAGTTATTTTTTTTATGCATGGGGGGACATGCTACAGAAAGCTGAGCCAAATAGATTTATACTTCCATTGCAACAAGAGCATTACTGAACTAGTCCCTCTCAAAGACTGTCTTTCTAAGCCACATCATGGAGATCAATGATATTATAAGATATTCATGAAAGGACTGACATGACGAAAGCGTGTTTTTCTCACGAGGATATTTTTCTGTCTCCCACACAGACAACATCGAGGAGAGCCTGAACTATAACAGGCAGAAAAGGAGAAAAAACGACCATGACACGCTTACTCTTCCTTGATCATGCAATAGGCAAATAACGATTTTCGTGATCGTGTACACAGGCTGACCTTTTCATCACACGATATTGATTCTGTAAATGACTTTATTTCAGTCAGCCGATGGACAGACAAGTGGACAAACAGATAGGTAGGCGGACAGACAGACTGACAAACACCAGACAGATATGCAGTATGATAGACTAGTATAGATAGATAGATAGATAGATAGATAGATAGATAGATAGATAGATAGATAGATAGATAGATAGATAGATAGA